>JABMDO010001517.1:0-14121 GCA_014851415.1 Cnaphalocrocis medinalis
GCAGTAAGCTATGGAATACTAAAGCACTATAGACTGGGAGCGCGAGTCCACAAACAGGCTAAGTAAATCAGCTCGCGTGCTAGCCTAAACGACGAATGAAGCTTGGTCTTATAGAATACTAGCGGCCGCCCGCGACTTCGTCCGCGTAGAAAAGTAACTTTTTACCCCCCCCCCCCCTTTCAACCCCTTACAACCCCCTTTTCGCAATAAAAAGTAGCCTATGTCCTTTCTCATGGTCTAGATTATCTGTATGCCAAATTTCATTTAAATCCGTTGTGTAGTTTTGGCGTGAAAGAGTAACAGACAGACAGACAGAGTTACTTTCGCATTTATAATATTAGTATGGATTTGAGCCCTATTTTAGTTTTAATTTGTTGTACTTAGTATTACTATAATATTTATTTTTATAATACCACATGTAAGACAATCAACTATTTGAATTTGAATTAATTTGGCCGAATTTCAGCGCTGGGCATGAAAGTTTGAAATTGTTCGTTGGTTTTCGCTCTTATAAACAATTTTGAACCCTATCAAAATTGGTGGGATCTTTTTTCCAGTCCAATTTTAAATGAAATAAATATTAAATATACTAAAAAAAAAAATTAAGAAACATTTTGTTGTTGCTGTCATTAATTAGAAATAGAAAAAAACCGGCCAAGTGCGAGTCGGGCTCGCGCACAAAGGGTTCCGTAGCAGCAAATATAATAAACTTAACCAAAATTACAGTTAAATCAACCTATCTCAAAAACTATAAGAGATACTTTGATCAAACCAAAAATCGTTGAAAGAGTTAATTAGCATGCATCACCTCTATTTTTTTTAGAATTTTATACCCCGTAGTTATAAAAATAGAGGGGGGGGGGACATACTTTTTACGACTTTGAGAGCTGATATCTCAAAAAACCGTTCACTTAAGAAAAATGTTTTTAGAAAACTTTATATCATTTTAAAAGACCTTTCCATTGATACCCCACACGGGTATGTACATCGAAAAAAAAAATTTCATCCCTCAGTTACATGTATGGGGGCCCCACCCCCAATTCTTTTTTTTACTATTTAGTGTCATATTTTTGTAGCGGTTCATACAACACATATTCCCATCAAATTTCATCACTGTAGTACTTATAGTTTCCGAGTAAATCGGCTGTGACAGACGGACAGACGGACAGACGGACAGACGGACATGACGAAACTATAAGGGTTCCGTTTTCGCCATTTTGGCTACGGAACCCTAAAAAGATGTCATAATATTTGATATTATGCTTTTACCATTGCAGCTTCCAAATTTAAAAACTTTGTTAACTATTCGAAAGAAAAGGAATGTACAGCTTAAGAGCGTTTATCCGTAAGAGCCACACTTAAGTCAAAATCATTGATTTCCGATGGAGAATAAAATGATAATCTATACAGTTTGTAAATAAGATATTGATGTCAAATTATTGCAGATTTCATAATCTAATGCATAATTACAAAATATTTTCAAATGATCATTTAGTTTTCTCGTTAGAACAGTTTTAATACAATCCCTTTTTGAAACTTGTGGTCGAAGGTCTACGCAAATGCTCGATAATAGTAAAACTATAAACGACAAACTTATGACAATATTTCTATTAAAAGAACAATAACATATATTAGGGCATGGCTACAAAACAATAGTGATTACTGTAAGTTTTCATACAAGAAAAGTGTACTCAAAAGTATCATTGTTAGTAATTTTTCGAGTTATTACACGTATTAGTTTAGGATGAAATAAAAGGTATTCTTGATTTTTTTTAAACCTAATAAATGAAGAAATTTACGCTTTAAAACGTGGTATTTTTTTAACTTTAATAACTTGTTTTTTTATTTTATTATGAATCATTTAGTACTACTATATAATCGGCGCAGAATCGCACCAGCGCTCAGTGCCGGCCGAGGCCTTTCCGAGGTAGGACCTATGTCGCTCCCGGTCACCGCGTGCTACGTAAAATTTTATTTGAAATTGGAGATTTTTTGACGCGACTGAGACGGATTGATACTTTTTGTTTTAAGAATATTAATTTGTTTAACCAAACAAAATTTTGGTGAGTACGAAGGTAAAGAAATGCAATTCTAGTAACTTCCATAGATTAATATATTATATTCTTTACATTTTACATAATAATATAAAATGTGATATAAAAGGCGCTATTCGGGGAAGAAAAGGAAAAGTTATGGTACTTAATTTGGCCAAAGCTAATGAAGCTAAAATGTAAGTTACCGCGAATCCACTTTTAATGACATAGCTGGTCATAATCTATTCACATTTTTCTTTTACGATGATTTCATTACGTTTATTGCTAAAGGCAGAAAGAGAAGGTCAAATACATGAGAATACCACCGAAGAATTGGAATAGTTGAATCGCAAACTACAGAAACATGACTATGATTTTAAATGTAGAATTTCATCATCATCATCATCAGCAACCCACACTCGTCCACTGCTGTATTGGGTTTTGGGAGTCAATGACAAACTTATTTGTTGGTACTAAACGATATCTTTATTAAATCGTTTTATAGGAGAGTACGCATGTTTACAAATGTACAGTTAGCAGAGTAACAAGACTCACAGACAGAGCAAGACTAACTATCTGAGTCAACAGACTCCACAAGACGAACCGGCCGAGTCGACAAGACTCGCTGGCATCTCAAGACTTACTAACAGAGTGATCCCTCAGGATTCAAGGTCGAAATATGTATTCGTAAAATGAACCTTATTAACAAGTGCAACAAGAGGAACTCTATTACTATGCAATTAAGTGCAGATTAGCATGGGACGAGTTTGAGTTATTTTTGATGTATTCCAACATGCTGGGACATAGGTCTCCTCTAATGCACGCCACTGCTCCCGATTTTCAGCCACTCTCATCCAGCCCACACCATCCAGCCTTCGAATGTCATCATCCCATCTTGTCGCAGGGCGTCCAACACTTAACCGAGTCGCGGTCTCCACTCAAGGACTTTACGGCTCCAACGGTTGTCAGTTCTGCGGCTAATGTGACCAACCCACTGCCGCTTCAGTTTGCTAATTCGGTGGGCTATGTCGGTGACTCAGGTTCTCTGTCGGATTACATCATTTCTGATGCGGTTCTTCAGAGATACTCCGAGCATAGCCCTTTCCATAGCTTTTTGAGCGACTTTGAACCGGGTGGATTAGTCCAGCCACGTCCACGTCTCGGCACCGTAAGTCATGACCGCGAGGACGCACTGGTCGAAGACTTTCGACTTAAGACTTTGAGGGATGGGTGACGAGAAGACTTGACGAAGCCTACCAAATGCTGCCCAGCCTAGCTGAATTCTTCTATTGGCTTCTCTCTCGAAGTTGTTTCTGCCTAATTGGAGCGTTTATCTTAGATAGACATATTCCTGGACAATTTCGAGAGCAACTCCATTAACAGCGACCGGTCCCGGATCAACGAGCTCGTTGAAAATGACCTTGGTTTTATCCAAGTTCATCCGAAGATCGAAGTGATTGGAAGATTCAGCCAGGCTGCTCGCCTGTAGGCCATGTAAGGTTTCCGTCAAGATGACGATGTCGTCTGCGAATCGTAGGTGTGACATGTACCCGCCATTAATATTGATTCCGCGCTCTTTCCAGTTTAGCGTTTTGAACAAGTCCTGCAGCGCAGCGGAGACGAGTTTCGAAGATATAACATCTCTTTGTCTCACACCACGTCGTAGCAGGACAGGCTCGGTTTGGCCATTTTGGATTACTACGGACATATTAGCGACGTTATACAGACACCTCAACACCTCGTGCCAAGTCGATATCGCCAATCGACTTGGCACCTCTGCAAGGCCTCGAGAACAGACCAGGTCTCGACGGAGTTAAAAGCTTTTCATAGTCCACAAACTGCCATACACAGGGGCTGGTTATATTCTTTGGTCTTCTGTTAACCTGTCTCACTGTGTGAATATGGTCTATGGTGCTTAAACTCCGTCGGAACCCGGCTTGCTCTGCAGGTTGAGCTTCGTCAAGTCTTCGTGTAAGGCGATTCGAAATGACTCTTGAGAACAACTTATAGACGTGACTTTGGTCGATAGTTCTTCAGTAAGGTTTTGTCGCCTTTCTTGAAGAACAATACGACCAAGCTCCGCAGCCATCGCCCTAGGAGTTCTCCCGGAGAAAATAACTGAGTTAAATATACGCCAAAGTTCCTTCAACACCGGCTTGCCGGCAGCTTTCAGAAGCTCGGTGTGACTCCGTCTTTTCCTGGGGCTTTTCCATTTTTAAGTTGTCCAAGAGCTGCCTTGATCTCCTCCAAGCTGATGTCGGGTAGATCCTCCGTCGCATGGCGGGTTAACGTGGCTCTTGAATCCTTCTCATCCGGCGTAGGGTGGGGTGAGTGCGACGCGTATAACTGGCTATAGAAGGTGTAAACTTCTGAAAAAATTTCTGGCTTTGATGTGACGACTCCTCGATTTATTTTGGTCAACTTCGACAGGTGGCTCCTGTCAAGCTGTTGTACGAAGACTTTGGACCCCCCTGGTTCTGCTCAATTGCTCTCTGTATTGAGAGGGTATTGGAGCTTCGGAGGTCACGTCTTAACAGCTTGGAGATGGACTTATTTAGAGCCCGTTGTTCTGCCGAAGTGACTGATGGATCTTTCCGCCTCTTATCTATTAAATCCAGAGTATAGACCGCTTGCTACTCACAGAACTTTGTGCCCTCGTCCTGAAGGATTTCCACCACTTGGTCGAATTCTTCGTCGATATATACGTCAATTGTGGTTTCCAAGGCAGTGAATCGATTTTCCAATTTCATTTGGAAGGCATCGGAACCAGCGAGTGATTGGAGCAGATTTGGCTGGAGCGTGGACTTCATCAACCGAGAACGTCCAAGCTTAAAATTGATATTCAGAGTGCCTCTGAGAAGTCGGTGATCACTTCCGGTTTTAAACCTATTGATCACTGAGACATCTCTGAATATTCGCTTAATGTCCGATATATATTATGAAGTCGATCTCACTTTTAGTCATAGTATCTGGGCTCTGCCACGTCCATTTCCTCTGGGGCTGTTTCTTAAAGAATTGATCCCAGAAAGAGCCGACCAAATTGAGGGTTTGCAACTGTTTTATAATGTATAAATACAACTGTTTTATAATGTATAATGTTCTTTTATATTAAATGATTTATTAAACAAAACATGATATCTTTAAGTATTTAATTGCTTACCTGTCCTGAGTAAAAAAGGTAGGTAGGTAGGTATCTAAATGATATACCTATTTTTTTATTTTTCTTAAATCAAAAAATCAAAAGAATAACAATAAATCAACGTTGGATTTAACTTGCAATTAAATTTTACAACAATACAGTAATTTACTTTGCTATAAAGCGAAAGGATCAAAATTTGTCAGTCTAACTATAAAGAAAACGTACGCGGCAACTCTACGCAAACAGTAACACATGCTTATGTGTGAGTGAAATTTGCAAATCAAAACCGAAACATGACATTTCGCACTAGCCGAGAACGCTCTTACTCAAGACATATAAGAGTTCTTATCACCTAATTTTAGTGTACAGACAGCCACAAATCAGGCTACCACAATCTGTGAAATTTCCTTAGTTGATATTTAACTTAATATGAGTATTGACAGTAAGATGAGAGTCGATTATAGAAATTTTACAACTATGTATAATAAAATTATTTATTTTCCTTTCACAAAGTTACACAAGGTACATTGCTTACTCTATTAAGTACAATTTATGCTTGTAGTAGTTGGCCTTGTGAAGGACTGGTGCCTGAATTATATTTAATAAAATCTGTGACACATGTTTACTTTGATGTGTGGCTGTACGTAAGTAAGTACCTATGTGAAACGTCAACCGGCTCTTGGACTACATCACACTGCAGCAGAGCGGTAAACTTCTTTGATTTACTATCAGCCATACAACTTGGTCACTTCTTATCGAGTCATCGCCAATCATTACTCAACCAACTGCCAAATATGGTAACCGCCTTTGTTCTATTTTTATATCTATACTATTAATAAGAGGTAACGCCTCGGCCTGTGACTGACTGACTGACTGACTGACTGACTGACTGATCTATCAACGCACAGCCAAAACTACTGGACCTAAAATCATGAAATTTGAAACATGGGTAGTTCTTACTATGTAGGCGCGCACTAAGAAGGGGTTTTGCGAAATTCACCCCCTAAAGGGGTGAAAGGGGGGGTTTACGTTAGTATGAAAGTCTCTCAATTAAGATGTTAGAGATTTGAAAATTTGGATTACGGTTAATGATCAAAAATAAAAATTGACCTGTTTCAGTTTTTTTTTAAATTCAGTCTTTAAAGGGGTGAAATGGGGGTTAAAAAGATGTATGGAAGATTTGTAATTTTTAAAGCTAGAGTCTTGAAAATTTGTATTTGGGCTTTCCATACAAATTGAATGAAAGTGAATTCAGCATTTTTTTTTCTTCCACTTACAAAGGGGTGAAAGGGGTTAAAACGTCGTATGGGAAATTTGACATTTTTAAAGTTAGTCTTGAAAATTGGTATTTGAGCTTTCCATACGAATTGAATGAAAGTGATTTCCATTTTCTTCAGCCTATAAAGGGGTGAAAGGGGGTTAAACCGTCTTATTGACATTTTTGAAGCTAGAGTCTTGAAAATTGGACTTTCCATACAAATTTAATTAAAGTAGCAGTGACATACTTTTCCTTCAGGTCAAAAGGGGTGAAAGGGGGTTAAGACGTCGTATTGTCATTTTTAAAGCTAGAGTCTTGAAAATTGATATTTGGGCTTTGCATACCAATTTAATGAAAGTTATTTCAGCATTATTTTTCTTCAATCAAAAAAGGGGTGAAATGGGGGTTAAATCGTCGTATTGACATTTTTGAAGCTAGAGTCTTGAAAATTGGTATTTGGGCTTGGCATACAAATGAAAGTAATAATGTTTGTTTTTTCTTCAGCCTGTAAAGGGGGTTAAAATGTCGTATTGCCATTTTAAAAGCTATTTTTAATTCTTTTTTTTTGAGATTTCTTCATTTAGGTTTGTGTTCACCAAATTTATTATCAATATGAGTAGGTAAGTATCAGTAAAATTGCTTTTTACTCATCACTTTAATTGTTGTGAATTCTACTTCGTTTTTCAAAATTAAAATACCGAAGCGAAGCGAGGGCGGGCCACTAGTTAATTATAATAACAAACCACCTTTAAAATTACCACTGCGAAACCAAAAATCGCACCTTAAAACCATGCATTTAAGAGCTACTGTTTAGTTTTGTATGGTACTGAGATAAGTTTGTAAAATATTAGGTTCTCATTGTTTAGAAGTGTCGTTTAAATGTCAACGCCTCGGTATACAATTTTGTAGACCATAAGTAGACTTAATAAAAACTGTACATACGATTTGAATTATAAATAGGCGCGTATTCCATAGTTGTTAGTCATTAGATGATTTTTGCATTTGTTATTGGATTGATGGTATCATCATTATATAGAAAAAAACTCATATTATGTATATAGGAGCGTAAAGACGTGCAAGAAAATTGGAAGCTAAGTGGATAAGAACGTGCCTTCCTTGCATTTTACCGTGGGAGAGCCACGGTTCGGGATGAATGGGCCGGCTCGACCGGAGTGATACTCAGGCTCCAAAGCGACATCAGTGGACGCAACCAGGAATTCTACACTGAAATTAGATAAATAAAGACTAAATACCTTCATTAATAAAAAAATAAAATACCCATACTCTGGTTTTTAATCATGTGGAGTAAACTGACAGATGAAAATGACAAGTTTCTATGCATTTTGACATTTTGCATGTGTCAAATTGAGTGTTAATGTATGGGGATGACACATTGACATCTGTCAGTTTACTCCACATGATTAAAAACCAGAGTATACACGTAAACATCACACAAATCTGTACCACCCAGTCTCCACATTAGTAATAGTTTTGCAAACGTATAATAGTTTGCACATTATTATAATAACGTGTTAATTACGAGGTGCGCAAGCGCCGCCACGCGTTTAACGCGTAAACTGAGACGGTTAGGTAATCCGATAACATTACCGGGCTATAAACATTAAGAGGCGAGTACACTATAGATACTCAACGCAACTCCTGGCAGACGGTGTCATATTCATCAATTTATAAACACCCGGAGAGATGGACCAAAGTTGTCACGAAATGGCAGCTTGTAGACGGTC
This sequence comes from Cnaphalocrocis medinalis, assembly GCA_014851415.1. Lineage (NCBI taxonomy): Eukaryota > Metazoa > Arthropoda > Insecta > Lepidoptera > Crambidae > Cnaphalocrocis > Cnaphalocrocis medinalis. The sequence goes on from JABMDO010001517.1 coordinate 8,176, forward strand.
GCCGTCCAAAATGTAAGCCTAGAAAGAGATGGCGTGACGACCTAAACACTAAGATAACTAGTATTATAGTCTTCAAAATATAATAATTAAATAAATTCTCACAACATTATCATACGTTGACCTGACTCCGTACTAAGTAGCTTAACCTTGTGTTACAGATATCAGATAACAGAGGATCACAAATATAATACTTAAATACATATATAACACCCAGACGCTGAACAAACACAAGTGTTCATCACACGAATGTTTGTCCAGGGTGGGCATCAAACCCACGACCTTTGGCGTATGAGGCAGGGTCACTACCAAATGCGCCATCCGGCCAGTCAATGATAAGTTAATAAAATATGTCAGATAATGATAGTAAAATGTTTCTTACTTATTGTTTAGAAGTAATGTTATATGTTGGAAATGCACTCGACTCTGCTAGTGTTGCGGGTGTCTATGGGCGGCGGCAATCGCTTCCCAATAGGTGATCTGCCATCCGTTCACTCGTCTGCCAACTATCACATAAAAAAGTATATGCAAGGTTCTTTAAATAAATATATTTTAGAAGTGTCTAAGCAACTGGGTCAATATAAACAGAGGTGTGGAAGTGAGCCGAGGACGATGCGTACGCGCCGTGTTGCGGTGCAAATGTGCATTTGAATCTTTATTACAAAAAATCCAAAAATGACAATGGCTTTTTTAGTAATGTTCTTATTGAGAAGAAAACACAACAAAACCTCGTACCTAAATGTCGGAAATAAAGGTTTAATTGCTAAAATTTTATCTTTAAATTAGAATAAAACCAGCAAGCAAGATTAAGTCTTTATTTCTAGAGACTTAAAAAGTGACCAATCCTGTCTACTGTCTAAAATATACTCCTGTCTTTGTATTTTTATACGTAAGCGTCACACTGAACTTATATCACAAAGACAATAAAAAAAATACAAATTCATTATACATCTAACAGTTATAGTAATTTTTTAAATTATTCTTGGAACATTTTGGTGTCAGAAAGTAATTGTTTATTGAATCTGCTCTTATAGTTGGAATGATGTCGTGCAGGCAAATCTTCGCGAGCTGCGAGTTTAGCAAGTAGATCCATTAGTGGCAGGAGTCTTAAATTGGAGACCAAGACATATTTTGGGTCGCTGATCCATGGAAATAATAAGCAATTAGACATTACATAAATGACTTACCGCGCCCACACTGACGCCACACATTACACAGTTAACTTAATTATTAATTATATGATAATGTCTCTAAGAGCATTTAGAGTCACTTTTTGAAGAGATTTTCTTAATTTTTGGTTGTTTCTACTTCTACGCTTCTATTCGTAATGTTGCAAGATTCCTCCACTTTGTAATGTCCAATTTGTACTTCTTACTTTTTAAATAAAACAATATATGAATGGTGAATTTCAACAAACCTAATTACGGTGCGAATTTTTAAAACCCTTTACATACATTTTCGCCACCGGGATTGCACCACCGGACTTAGAAACAGTAACAAAATTGGCATTATAAAAAATATATTATCCCCACTAACTTACAGTCTATAAATATGACAGTTACTTAATTCATCTCAATAACTATAAAACTGGTTTTTATGTAAAGGAGAAAAGACAGCTCAAAATACATGCCACCGGTATTGTACGGTACTTGGGAAAATCACCCAATCGTTTTAGGTATTAGCACTAGCAAACAAGGTCTCTTGGACTTGATTATTGGATCCTAGGCTGTTTGTACAATAGGGTATTTGACTTATCGTCGAATATTGTAAAAAATATTGATACTTTACCAAAATATTGGCAAAGAACCAATAGCCTAAATTTTCAGTTAAAAATATAAACTCTAGCTGGTTTGTGAGCATTAAAAGTTTCATGGGAAGTCCATTTTTTAAGTTTATAATATTATAAAATAATTATATCATTGAACTACCATACATTATACATAAACTTTTATTATAAAACCATGTACATAAAAGAAACATTTGATATAGCTACCAACAAAATGTACTAGACGCGCATACAAGATACTTGGCGTGTGACGTCACACGCTAGTAGCCATTTGTATAGAGCGTTTTGAGCCTGCGTAAAATATGTGCTCTTAAAGTTGTGATATCTCAGGTAATTCAAATCAGAATCAAATAATTTTTCAACAATGTTTCTTAAACAGAGGGGTCTTTCGATTAAACATATAAAAAAAATTAGTCAAATACCCTATTAGGTATTTATCCTTTACGGATACGTGGCTGAACTCTCACAAGATCAGGGGAGGGACGTGAAGTATGATTTTTCAAACCGTGGCTTATGTTATCCCCGATGAGGGTACGTCGCTAAAGTCTATGTTTAGCATTTGGCGTCTATTGTCTTAAATGATAATAAGATAATGATCCTTATGGACACATTAGATTGTCCTTCCACTGTCCCCACACAACGATCAACCAAGAATGCAGTTACATGTTATTACAGACAACGTTGTGCGACAGTCAACTAACTTTCAGGAGACCTATTTTTGACTGTCGTCTCACTAAAAATGTGTGACTCGCATGAGTTTTTGACATGCGAAAACGAGCGATTTGCACGATGGTTTAAAACCACTCGTTCCGTGAGGCGAGTGGACGCATTTACGTCAAATCACACGTCAATATTAACGTGGTTAACACTATACTTTTCAAGCTTGACAACATCCTAAGCGAGTGATTTCAAAAATAGGGAAAAATTATGAATCATGCGACTTCGAGACGACGTGACTTGCAAAACGAGTAGTTTTTGTTTGGACTAGCGAAAATCAAAAATAGGGGTCTCCTGATATAAATGTAGACCCTACTACTTATGTGTCTATTTACCCTTATTTTGTCCTGTTCTACGTTTCCTTAAGTTAAATCCATACCTACTAATATTACCGCTTCTAACTATTAATAGCTTAGTGTCGAGTGTCTAATTAGGCAGCACGGATCACGAGAACCCGGACAATAGGTCGTGAGCGCGCACGCGCGCCCAGCGCGCACGCAGCGCCACTCCCTGCCGCACAGTGGGACGGATTTCGGATTTGCGGACATTCGACTTTTTTGTCACAAATCAAATTTTTCTTTATGCGAATCGATAGCTCTAATTACGGCGACTCAGATTAATGTCAGCACAAATTTCTGTAAATATTATACTGAACGAGATAAATTGAATATTCAAAAAAATGTATGGGGCGAAATCTTAATGCTCTATAAGTTCCAAGTCTTGGTAGATATCAAAGTGATATTTGTAGGGTTAATTTATGGGCTGTTTATATATAGAGCCACATACATAGTATTGCCCCGGACTTCCCCGTTTTTCTGATTTATGCAGCTAAACTTAGGTACTTTTTTCAATTTTTTCTTAAGGATTATTTTGAGTAACAAACCCAAAATAGTTATAAAAACTATATGCAATTACTGTAATGAATCGTATTTTGACTTAATTCATCATGAAGCAACCATTACATCAGATAAAGACATATAACAATAAAAACGTGTAGGTTAAACTTAGTATTCACATGTTTCTAGAACATTGATTCTTATTTCGCTAGCATAAGTTTTAACGATAAAGGTATTCATTCATTCATAACAATTGAATTATTCTGTTCGCTAGTATCACTGAGATTGCTTATATTTACAAATTTAGGTTCAGGAACATCTTGATTATTTGAGTTATCTTGACTAGTAAGCATTAAAATTCCGAGCTTCAGGAATAGAGTCATCCTTGTGAGTTGGACATTCTGACGTAATATTGTAAGCGATCGGACGATATAAAGAAGATATGCAAATATCCTCATTTGACTCATGCCTGCTTAGTTTTCGGGAATGGTGTTCTCTATAGTTTCGAAATTCCTTGTTCCTTCTCGCCTCTAAAGCTTCCTCAGAAAGTTTTCCGATGGGAATCAACCCAAAATATTCAATATTTCTGCTCCATGTACTTATAAGTTTTTATGGACGCTAGCAGGCATATTATCCACAGTATAATTTCACAAACAAGGCTGCCGTTTCTCGACAAAACTGAGAAAATTTAGAAACATCTACACGTTCTCCACTTGATATAGTTTGCAGAATTACATGAAACCTTTTAATTAATGTTCATCAATGCCTGTACTGTAAACTGCAGTAGTTTTACTATCACCAAATTTTTTTCTGAGGAGCTTCAGAGCGAAAACAAGGAATTCGAAACTATAGAGAACACCATTCCCGAAACTAAGCAGGCATGCGTCAAATGAGGATATTTCATTATCTTCTTATATCGTCCGATCGCTTACAATATTACGTCAAATGTCCAAACTCACAAGGATGACTCTCATTCCTGAAGCTCGGAATCTTTTTAATGCTTACTAGTCAAGATAAGTCAATCTAATCAAATGTTCCTGAACCTAAATTTGTAAATAAGCAATCTCAGTGATACTAGCGACACAGAAATATTCATTGTTATGAATGAATGAATACCTTTATCGTTAAAACTTATGCTAGCGAAATAAAAATCATTATTCTAGAAACATGTTGAATACTAAGTTAACCTACACGTTTTCTATTTGTTATATGTCTTTATCTGATGTAATGGTTTGCTTCATGATGAATTAAGTCAAAATACGATTCATTACAGTAATTGCATATAGTTTTTATAACTATTTTGGGTTTGTTACTCAAAATAATCCTTAAGAAAAAATTGAAAGTACCTAAGTTTAGCTGCATAAATCAGAAAAACGGGGAAGTCCGGGGCAATACTATGTATGTGGCTCTATTATAAACAGCCATAAATTAACCCTACAAAATATCACTTTGATATCTACAGACTTGGACTTATAGAGCATTTAGATTTCGCCCCATACAATTTTTTGAATATTCAATTTACTCGTTCAGTATAATTTACAGAAATTGTGCTGACATTATCTGATCGCCGTATTAGAGCTATCGATTCGCATAAAGAAAAATTTGATTTGTGACAAAAAAGTCGAATGTCCGCAAATCCGAAATCCGTCCCACTGTGCGCCGGCGGGTGTGATTTGAATACAAGGGACGGTTTTAACTATTTTCCGTATAAATATTTTTCATAATCCTCCCACTGCCTACTTAATAATATCTTTCTTATCTTTATATACAAACTGTATCGTGAATACTTACATCCTACTTTAACCACGTGTTCTAGCAACCATTCTATACAACCCTGAGAAGTTGTTCGGCCTCGCCCGACAAATACCCCTTCAGGTAGTGCAGCTTTTGTACGTTGTCTAATTTGGATTTTTGTGGATTAGAGAAATAAACATATCTCGAAAAGTGATCCATTCGGTGTATTTGCCAGAAAGGTTGGTATAACAATTTTGGGTAATTTTATTAAATTTTGATTAGAAGTGCCAGGACGATCACAAACGCTGGAGACAGGATCCTTGTTGTGACAAATTTGGATAAAGCTGTTGTCAATTCCGTTTTATAGTCGACATACACTTCTCCGCCATTTCGTATAAGTCTTCTTTGACATAACTGCTCGCTTGGAACTCCTCGAAATCTAATTCCTGAATTAAACGATCATGACCTTTTTTAAAATCCCAGAGTTCTTCTAACTGGTTAGCCTGACTTGAACGTATTGTTCAGTTATTCTCTCTTTCGGCGACTTTTTGTAATTTGTGCGCGATTTGCCCAATCGTAAATAACATCCTTCTGGTAATTTACTAATGTTTTCACTGAATCCATTTTGATATGCAATAGAAAAGTAAAATGAAAATGTAAATAATTTGAATAAAATTTGAAGTGTCAAAAATGAAAAGTCGTGTTGAAATGTCTCTAGTTTTCCACTGACTGTTTTTAGAGTTCACTTTTGCACCAAAAAAATTAAAAACTCACGGCCGACTCGCACTTGACCTTTGTGGGAACACCAGCTCGGTGCTCCGCTCCTGATGTAGGCCTCCGACGACTGCGCTCAGTCGCTGCTGAACTGAAGGCCTA
>JABMDO010001518.1:0-14157 GCA_014851415.1 Cnaphalocrocis medinalis
CTACATGGTTATTAACGACAAAGTGTTATGGGAATGTGGGTCATGTTTGTAAGTGAAACTTCCGGATACGGGTGAAATGAAGCGAAAATTGGCTTGAAGAATCCGAGATACTGTAACATCAGGCAGTGGCAGAAAAAAACAGTCGGGTCACCTGGATGGTAGGCAATGCCGCCTAACGCCCTGAATCACCAGGAAAGTCGCATGTGCGTTGTGAAACCTATATTTCCCCCGCATTGGGCCTTCGGCTGCTTGCATTTCATTTGCTTTACGCAACCAGTTTTCAATGAGGCCGTGGTGCACGTGTAAGATTCCAACGTTTTTCAGCGCTATGTGATGTTTTTTGTTAATAGATCCTTAACATTTATGAAATTGGGCGTTTTTCGTACGGGCCACTTTGATCAGTCGATTTCTCTTCTGTGGTACGGCATTCCAAAATTTTAAAGAAGACCGGCGAGAGCAGTCTTCATGTTTTCCGACACCATACATATTTGGAAACATACTAATTAAACTAAGCAACAAAAATGTTTATTTTATCTTATTATAAGTATATTTTGAAAGCATGGAATAAAAAGTTAAATTATTTTCAATTTGCAAACAATTCAGTGAACAAAACTCACATCACAGAGGAAAAACGAAACGTTGAGTCAATCATAATGTCACTTTGATAGTTAAGATATTTGACATCTTTTAAATTATTTTAAATGTGTGATCTATTCATTACGTTTTCGCGTATTTTCTGGACTTTTGAGTTTATTGATTCAACCTAGACAACAGCATTTCCCTGGATTTGATTTCCAAGTGATTTGGTTTATTTAGTATAGTGCCGTTTCGATGTGTCCATTGTTCTTTGCGTCTTGCTTGATCGAAAAAGACGACACCGTTTATCCGAGGAAAGTGCAGAGACGATGGAAAGAAGAAGCCAATAGTGAAATACTCTCTGCATTTAATAGTATTGACCCATATGTTTTAAGTGCCAGAATAAAATCTCGATATTCGGGCAGCAGGTCATACTATACATACATAGTAGTAGATAGAGCAATTCAAGGACGACAAGCTATTTTAGGGTAATAATGTTATTGTGTTGAAGGTAAGCGAACAGTTGGTTGCTGTTCGCATACCATGAGCATATTATGGTATATGGGGTTTGCAAGTCGACGGGGTAATATAGTACCTCCTGCAGCCTTTTTAGACAATTTGTTATGTACTTAATTGATTAAATGACGTCATACCTACACATCCGAAGTTTGTTTTACCATACCTTTATAACGCTGATGTAAACATGCAACATTATGTACTTATAAATAAGTCGTTGAGTGCACATGTAAGGTAGGCGCGCCTGACGGACTATGAATTTGTAAGCACGAGTTCATACTCGTGCTTACAAATTCATAGTCATCATTCATAGGATCATTCATCGATTTATCGAGTGCCATTTATAGTACGTTAAGCATCAGTAGCACTACCATGTTTTTTTTTATTTTATGCGATTGGTAGCAGACGAGCAGACAGATCACCTGATGGTAAGCGATTGCCGCCACCCATAGACACCTGCAACACCAGTTGAGTCACAAGTGCGCTAGTAGCCCAAAATCTAGTAGTGCGAGTGCAAGTTTGAAATACTCAGAAATACTATCCTCGCTACCGAAAACTATCGCTTTGTCTCTTTCATTATGATGCATTTGAAAGAGACAGAGCAATAGTTTACGTTATGTCAGTATTCGATGTCAACTCATGGTAGCGCTACTGAAGGCCACTCAGTAACATTGACAGGGGGGGCGTTGTACGATATTTTTTCTTCTATGGGAAAATGTCAATCAACACTGAGTCACTGACACTTGTGAGAAAATACGATTTTCCGACATTTGCCGAAAACCTTATGTATGACCTAAGTGTATGACCCTTGAACGACTATACTTTGTCGGCCCTATACCTTTATAATCCCATCTTTAGAAAAGTGGCAACAATTTCCTTTTTTCTTAGTTGAGTGTTCTTCTTTAAGTATCATTAATTTTTTTCTAGGCACGGGACCTCTAAACCGCAGACTGAAAATACATAGAACTTCGCCGGACTCCTTTGTACAGCTATTTACTCATGTGTTTTTGCTTTGATGACTGTTATTCGTTTGTTTTTTTCTCTGTGTTTATCTGTTTGCGACACTCATTTATTCATAAAATGGAAAACTTAAAATATCGCATTATTTACAAGTGCGAGTTTCACCGTGACACTGTGCTGCGGATGCGACTCAAAGGGTGAATGATGTGTAGTATTATATAATCTCTAGGTACACAAATCCATACTAAATATTCCAAAAATAAGCAACGCTCTTTTGCGAACGGATCCTTCATTGGCCGCGACACTTTTAACTCGTTCACGGTGTATCATTTATTTTGAATGGATTTGAAATTCATTTATACAGCCTAAAACAGGTACCAAATGCAAGTCAAATGAAGTTATAGCACGGAAGATGAAGAGAATGAACCAATATAGGGGGTGGGGGTGTATCTTCTACCACTCGAGGATAGATTTGGTAAACAACGCGGCGCGGGCGGGCCAAGCGATTCATCCTTCTATGTTTGTGTGGAATAAAGCATGAAGCGCATTGGTAGCTATACTAAACTCAACGTCTCGTGGAAGACGTCGAGTTTAGTTGAATTCATATATTTTCTACGAAAACCGAACGAAGCCTTCGACACTAATTGCCACGAGTTTTTGGCTCAAATTTTATATAACTGTGGCTTGCTTTTAAGACTACTGCCATATCATACAGAATGGCCCGCCCTGACTTCGTTTCGGGACATTTATACTAGTCTATACACCAATAGATGGCGCAGAGCGTTGATTGTATCGCACTTGTACTCCCCGTCCCCCCTACCGTCTGCCACGAGTCATTGCGTTACCTACATATAATTTGGAGGAACGATGCAATTTACAAAAAGAAAGGGGAAGAATGGTAGTTGAAAAAAGAATGCGCCTTCCATATGGGGAAATTGGTGGTTCAAACTTAGGTATATAAGTACTTTACCAAATTACCCAAGTAAAGGTATTGGGCAGGATTTCTCTATCGCCTGGTCTATCCTCTCGGATTTCCCTTGCCACTAATACAATGACACTCACGGCGTATCGCAGCAGTTTTTGCTATTTCACAGTGACAATGACGTCATGATATTCCGATTTATCGCTAGCTATGGGCGTTAGGTTCCGACTGCTCTATTTGCATACTCCCGAACAAAACAGCAATTTTCCTCACTACATCACTCCGTTTATGCCGATAATATCCTCCACGGAGGTGTGGAAGTGGATTACTTTCCCAATATTACATTGTTTACTGTTTTTCTGTTTACTTCATTTATTTTATGCGCTATGAACGTTCTCGTATCTTCTCATACAATAAGTTTTGTTTATGTAGTTTTCGAGACGTCGTTATTGAGTTGAGGGAAAAAAGATAGATAATTTTCTTTTATGTTTTTGTTACAAAGGAGGAAACGTTTATTTAAAAGGTAATTTTAAGCTTCGAGAGTTTTGTACTCTTTTGTATTTTCTATTTTTTTTTTATTTTTGATATTAAGTATATTATGGCGCTGCAAGATATTGTTTTTTTTTCTTGGAGTTGTTTATGTGAAATATTTTTAGTCTTAAAATTTAAACGCACCTATTCTTGTGTGATATTACTTCTGTTAATCATTATTCAATGCGTTCTTAGTAGGAATCCAAACTATTAACCATTTACTGAGTGAACGAATGCTTTTATCCAATGAGCTACTGAAGACCTTAGATTGGTGACACATTCATTGCTTTACCCATAAGCTACCGGTAAGTACTAGTTTAATTGTCAATTGCTTAGCAATCAAGGTATTTTCAAAGCAATGGAAAAAACTGAAATAATAAATCAACCTCTATGTTACATTACTAACCTAATGAGATATTTTAAACGATATATAGTATTTTTTGGTTACGTAAGTACACGTACTATATTTCCTTAACTTCTAAAAATATGTACGTCGACTCCTTTAGGGTACGAAAGTATTACTTATTTGTGTCCGAACTTTTTTCCCAAGCAATATCTTGAGTGGGAATGGGCTCTAAATATCGGTATCGGGGAATAAACACCGGGCAACTCATAAGTGGGAGACGACCGGGAAGACGCCCCCGGGACCGACATATATCCTACTATCTTATACCTACTCTATGGGGTAGGTTGAATGTATCGCTTTATGGATGATGAGAAAAATGCCAGGATTTTTTTCTATCTTGCAGATTTCTTGCGGTAAATCAGCCTGCGGTGATTTGTATTTGCTTTGGGCGGTTAGATGAATAAAAGTGTTTAGGAAAAAAAACCTGACACCACTTTTCATCATTTTGAGGACGTTGACAAAGTGTGAGATTGACAAATGTTTTGAATAAAATAGAAAACTAAGGTAACAAAAGGATTCTGTTGTGAGTTGTAATATTATAATGCTAATCAAAGGTTTTATAAATATAGTGGTTTTAGCACATAGTGTGCAAATTTAATGTTATTTAGAGCAGTGAAATGCTGCAATGAATTCTATCGTTTTTAACTTTAACTGCTATTGTGCGTCAAGTGATTTGTCACCTGAACTATACAACGCTGTCTACATTTAAGTAGACCGTGTTGTGGAATCATATTCAAACGTTCTCAAATGTACCTATCTAGAGATTATACCGATGCACCGCATAGACGAAGCTATCAATAAACTATCCTACACGAATCATATTATCCAAGTTTCTACGTTGTCCGGCATTGCAGGCACGTAGCTCCCTGGTTTGATTAACACTTCCAAGTGGAGATTCAGAGCTGGTTTGAGTGGCGTATTTGAACGGAACTAGAGTTTATTTGTTATTAAACTATAGCTAAGGTAATCTGACCTAATTCATGTTGAAAGAGCACAGAATTTGTGGCATGAAATTGGGAATATCGATTGTCTAAACATAGGTGCAGATAGTCACACATCAAGTTACCACAACCTATCAAATTTCCTCAATTGATATTGAAATTAATGTGATTGATAGTAAGATGAAAGTCGATTGTAGAAATTTGACAGGTTTGTATACTTCAATGTGTGGATGTACGTATAGCTGGCGGCACGAAAGAATAGCGATGACCGTTATTTTGCGCACTTGCACAGAATACTTAATAGTACGCACTTGTAAAAAATAAGACTTTCTATTATAATTAGGGTCATACTTACTGTTTCATGCCACAGACTATGATTATACTTCAAATTGCGTTTAGATGTTAGTCCTGTACACGATATCTCTTCGGCCGTGTCACACTGGTGACCTATCGAATTATGAGTAAGGGAATAGTAGTGTACCTGCGTTTGCGCACACACTTGAATATATCCTGCATACGTAGCTAATCGTTAAGATGGGCCGCCGTAGCCGAATCGGTTGGATGATATTATTATTATTAACTAGTGACCGATATTATTTCTATTCTATTCATTTATTGCATGTCACATTACATCGTGCATGTGTTTCGTTTTTTCGGGTGAGCGATAAGCCTTGTGGTTTCCTATAGAATTTACCTTTTTATAAATAGTATGGCTGGTAAAAACTGTAAAGTGAGCATCTAACCATACTATCTTGTGAGCTACTGCAAAAAGATGAAGAAATCCTTTGTATTTCAAAGATTGGAATCTGCATGCATACCGACGAGCTCTAACTTTCGAGCGGGATGCACGATGCGGAAGGTATGTCGTCTCATAAATCTTCTTGACATTTGCGCAATGAATAACATTTTACGATTTGCGTAACATAATAATAACTGCTCTTAAGTTTAATGTTTATTGGTATCGCTCTTTATATTCGCATTTACCTAAATGGTTATTTTTAAAATAAGTTGCACAATTACCTAGTATCCGTTATGGTACCCACTACTGGGCTAAACTTTTCGTAGGCTTTCTTTTCCCCCCTTTCCAATGTCCTTTCGTGTCAGCTAAGGGCCCATATATGGCAAAAAAAACGAATAAAGAAATGAGCCAATTTCTAGCATTTCTGGCTGGCAACGCATCTTCTAATGATATTGGTGAAGTAATAGGTATCCGTGGAAGTTGATCACTTACCATCAGACGTTTGCCCGTTCCCATAAAGAAAGTTTTATTTATATACCTGCATAAGAAAATGCACATAGTTATTGTTCGTACTTGTCGGCCGCAACTTCTATGTTATCTTATTTTGTCTTTTTGTAAATGTGTTCTGGTCATAAAATACAAGCCGTTGGTTGGTTCTTTCTTACAACCCTAAGAAGACAGGTATTTGTAAATACGCCGCCACGGGGCGTAAAGTCTCAATTTGTTAATCTTAAAACCGTTTTAATGTAAAATGCAGCCAGTTTGTGCGCTGGAATGATTTGCGATCAAAAGGTTCTTAGATGGGGTGCCAAGTTATATGGAAAATTGCTTTCCGCTAGATTTAATCGAAACATTGAATGCATCGTAGAAAATTCTTTGTTATAATTTTGTGATTTTACGTTTCTCATTTTTTTAATTAGTGTAATCAATAATTAATGATTAAACGAACTTACCTTAAGTGATGTTCTATCATAATTATACGAAGGCTTCGTCTGAAGAGATTAGAATACTTGTAGTAGCACGTACCGTGTGGCCATTCATACACTTTAGTTGAGAAATGCTAAAATAAAATGAAATATTTAAAAATAAAAACATTTTCTCTGATTTATTCATGCACATCAATCCCCACACCATGGCAACACTGTGCGCGCCATCTTCAATTAGTTCAGAGTAAGTCTTTTACCTACTATTTTTTGTTTAGTAAATTTATTGGGTTTGGGTAGGGGGGGAGCTAATCTCTTCAGACGAAGCCTTCGTATAATTATGATAGAACATCACTTAAGGTAAGTTCGTTTAATCATTAATTATACTTTGCTTCGTCATCGAGATTAGAATACTTGTAGATCTTTAGAGTTATTAAATTTCTAAATAAAAAATATCTACTATCAAATTCGTCATTTTCTTTATATTATAATACTTAGAATTCTGTAACAATGAAATTATTAATAGAAGTAACAACAAAGGTAACTTATATAAATTACTCTTAATTAGGTAAATTTAGTAACAAATTACTCTTGATACTTATCAATGTAATGTTACAAAAATATAACTTCTTATTCTTTATTACACAATAATCTATCATTATTGCGTTAAATTCAGTCAGTTGAATTTTGTATTGACATTGCAAAATTATTTCTTTCCTCGACAATAACAGATCTTTGATAGAATCTGGCAAACACACTGGATGAATCTGACCATCCGGCGGTCTTTCGGATAAGATCTAGACTTACAACATTTTTATGCGCATTGGATGTTGAAGCATGTCTCGTTGAATGAGCAGTAAAAATATTTGTATCAATACCATTTTGATTCAATGCTTCCTTTATCCAGCGACTAATAGACTGCGAACAATCTGGTTTATCTACTCTTAAAACTGATGAGTAGTTGATCAGAAGTTATTATAGAATTAGTTCTATTTTTATAATCTAGTAACGCATTTACTGGGCATATTTGGGGTTTTTCGTTAAAAAAAAGGTAATATTAACGTGGGTTATTTTTGAGGGGGCTCGCGAGGTTTTAATCAATTCGGGTATCTTAATAGTAATTCTATCATCCGGACATACTTCAATGTTTTGTACCTTGATTTTGCTTAAAGTTGGTACTCTGTGTGCTGTAACAAGTGCCAATAAAGTCACAACTTTTTTACATAATTTATCCAAACTAATGTCTTTATGTGGGTACCAGTCTCCCAAAAAATTAAGAACAGTCGCTGGATTCCAAGTTACATCGTATTTTTGGGATAGGTGGGCGTAACCTGTGGCAACCCTTGAATAATCTAGCTACCCTATCGTCAGTACCTATTTCTTTTTTTTTTTTTTTTTTAACCATTAACGACAGTGCGGACCTATACGTGTTTAACGTACTATACTGGGCGCCGCTTTGATAACAGGCAGTCAAAAAGAAATCACTTGAGGAATAAATGCTTCATAAGGTGCAATATTGTTATGTAACTTACAAAATATAAACCATTTTTTAAATGCAACGCCATACTGCTAGACTGAATTTTACTATCCGAGGGGAAAGCACACATTATATCTAAGGCACTTGTTGGGATGCTTCTCCGTGAAAGTGCCGCGCGGATAATTTCGCGGCTACCAAGGTGACCTTGTTCTGAAGTTGTCTGTTAGGGACAGATAATAAGACATTTGTATTTAATCCAAGAATTATCATATCATTACACAAGCTTTTTAAGATGGGAAACCATGGTTATGTAGGCCAATGAGGAACAACCACTATGCCTTCGGCATTTTTCGATATGATTTTTCAAAGCATTTTTGCAATAACTGATATTGGCAGGAATGCATAAAAATTTAATTTAGTACAGTTTAAGGTGAAAGAATTGATCGCTATAGCACCGGGATCTCGATGCCAAGAGACATATTTTTCACATTTTTTATTTAATCTTGTAATATCCGTTAAATGTGGGAAACGGACGCCACCCATTTTGTTTATATACGAAATGGCAGTTGTGTTATCAATACGAAGAAGTATTTGACAATCTCGTAAATTCTTTGCAAATACCATTAAGCCAAAGTATGCCGCTAATATCTCTAAATAATTTATGTGTAAAGTCTTTTCATTTTTACTCCATTTTCCGTTAGCTCTATCCTTACCACATGCTGCCCCCCACCCTGTTTTGCTGGCATCAGAAAAAAAAAAATCCATACAATAATAAATTGTCGTCTCTTATTGGATTAACAGAACTATTAATGTGGGTCTGCCACCAGTTTAAATCGTCGTTAAGATACTCAGGTACAGACATATAACTGTCGTAATCTTCTGTTTTTAATAGTGCGAGATATTTATGTCGATCAATATTCTTGGTATATAGCCAACCGTATTGGATGGCAGGAGGAGGCGAGTAGGCCGGCTAAGCGAGCGAATTGGAAAATTGAGCATCGTTATAATTAAAAAAAATTGTTTTTTTTTTTTTTTTTTTTTATGCCTTTAATAAAACCTAAGTACTTACACGTACATTACTTGGTATTAATACACTTTTGTCATAGTTTATAAGAAAGCCCAAAATTCTAATATAATTATTGTCGGTTTTAGATTATGTTCTAATTTTTTATACGAATCAGCAATTAAGCAAATATCATCAAGATATATTGATGATATGTATCCTAAAGACCTGAGTAAACATACAACTGGTTTCATTATCTTAGTGAACACTTAACTAGTGGAGCTGTGTTTAGTCCGAACGGGAGAACATTAAATTCAAACAATTTGTTGTCAAATGTGAAACGAAAATAAGTATTTCTTAAAATCATTTTTAATAGGCTATAAAAAATAGGCATCTTTTAGATCAACTGTACCTACACAAAAATGAACCTTTTCATATTAATTTTAATGTCGTCCTTAAATGCTCCATTTTAAATTGCTTGGTTGTGATGAATTTATTTAGTGATTTAAGAGACAAAATAAATTTATTTTTTCCGTTTGGCTTTGGGACTAAGAAAATACTTGAGATGTATTGCTCCTCGCATGGAGAACATTCAGCAATTGCACCCAATTCCAATAATTCATCAATAGCAGTTTGCATATTATTAAGTTCATCCAAGGAATAGACTTTGGAGGACGGTATAAAATCCCGTTTAGGAGTGGAATGAAATGGTATAGTGTAACCTTCTGTCACCCACGATAATATTAAATTATCCTTGAGAGCGTACCTCATTTATCGGCGGATCTATGAGCGCGCGCGCGAGCGCTGCGGCTGCACTTGCGGCGGCGGAGGACGATATCCCGTAGCCTGCAGGGCTGGCGGCGGCGGCGGCGGGAGGGTTTGGTAGCGGCGGGGCTGTGTTATGGCAGGCGTCGGTCTTCTCCCCGCTCCTGCCTGTCTCACTTGTGGAAATGGAGGTCTCGCATTTAAAGGGCGAGGTTGACTGACTCCAGATTTAGGATGTAATATTGTTTTCATTTCAGCTCCCGACTTGCTAATTGCTTTCGCTGCCCTTAATGTGTCAGCTAACTTCTCGCCAAATAAATGACTGTCAGTCGCATTTGTAAACAACTGGTTTTTTATGTCTTTTTTAATTGTAGATGTCACAAAACTTCAGCGAGACATAGACTCCTGATATTAGGAATCGCACAAAAGACTTGGCGTCAATAAGGTACTTGATGACGTCAGTGTCTTTGTTTTGACTGGCAAACATCTTTGTCCAAGCCTGCCCCACGCAGGATAAGGCTGCTGCTTTCTGATTTTGCTTGGTCTCAATAGCTGCATCCTGTTTAAACTAGCGTTTCCGATAACGCTGCTTTAATCTCCGGGTTCAGCTTAGGAGCCCCAATTTTTTGGCAGTTTTCGGGTACAAAATATTTGCCTAAAAGGTCCTTCGTAACCTTTTTAGGCAGTCCAGGGGTCACGATGTATTCCCATCGGACAGCCAAATCAGATTGTATTGGCGAGCTGTATGACTTATTTTTGGTAAGATTTTCCCCTGGCAGTTCGCGTGCATACGCGATTTCGTCCAGAGTAGATACTCTGGACGAAAACATATCTAAGTGCTCAGATGAGCACGCTTCCGAAGTCGAAGGCAGGTCTGGATCGAGTCCTAAGTTTTGTGGTTCTAACTCCACAATCTGTGAGGCACAGTCTTGATTTTGAGGTTCTGGTGTGGATAATCCAACTGTGTTATCCTCAGGAATGTCGACACTAACATCAATTAAGTCTACATTTGATTGTCTAGAATAGACAGAAAAGAAAAAAAAATAATGTAAATAGTACCTATTAGTGAATTGTAGGTAACAGGCCTTAAAACCTGTACTCATTCACTTACAGTGAGGAAACATCCCTGTAAAGATGAACTCAGCACTGATTTTTATAGGTAAGTAAGTCATACTTATTAAAAACAATACAAGGCGATAGTCCTATAAAACTATCCTCATGTATTTTGTTAAATAATGAAGGTAGCACTCTCAATGGAAGTGCACTCAACATAGCATGAAGTATTTCAATAAATTATCATAGCATTCAAGTATACATAACATAATAATGTAAATAGTACCTATTGGTGAATTGTAGGTAACAGGCCTTAAAACCTGTACTCATTCACTTACAGTGAGGAAACATCCCTGTAAAGATGAACTCAGCACTGATTTTTATAGGTAAGTAAGTCATACTTATTAAAAACAATACAAGGCGATAGTCCAATAAAACTATCCTCATGTATTTTGTTAAATAATGAAGGTAGCACTCTCAATGGAAGTGCACTCAACATAGCATGAAGTATTTCAATAAATACTCTAAGTACCTTTTTGTAACGACAACGGCGGTGTATCGGAACCGTTTGTAGACGAACTCGACGACTCTTTTGACCACGTTTCTTCAGCTTTTTTCCAATTTGCGTAATTTCCTTAGTATGTAATCATCACAATCACTGTCCCTATGCTTGCGCTCAGGCATTTTTATAACCGAGTAACACTTTATTCGACGAATTTGAAAAGTGAGGTGTTGAACGGCCGAACACTAGAACGCGATTGAAGATGGCGCGCACAGTGTTGCCATGGTGTGGGGATTGATGTGCATGAATAAATCAGAGAAAATGTTTTATTTTTAAATATTTCATTTTATTTTAGCATTTCTCAACTAAAGTGTATGAATGGCCACACGGTACGTGCTACTACAAGTATTCTAATCTCGATGACGAAGCAAAGTATAATGTAATCTGATATGTGTCCATAATCGATTTGTGTATTTTTGCAACATACTATATCTTCAGTTTATTTCACAAAAAGTAATTAGGTATATTTTAATTAGGATTTATTCAAAATATTAATAAAAACGACTCATTACGCTGACTCCGCAAAACCCAAAATGAATCGGCCGCCGATGTCCAACTTTGCTATTTTATATTACTGTGTCAATCTCGCTGAATGTGGAGAAAGTCACATTGTGCTACTAGCCCTAAACAAATCTTTAACTTACATACTTATTTTTGCATAATTATTTATTTTTGTCTTAAAATATTTGTTTCTTGACCAAGTTCACTCCCGTGCATCATACTCTTCGTATTCCGGATTCACAAATCTTATAGTTAGACACTTTCAATAGTTATTACTTGCGAGTGTCACTATGTTATTTATTATATTGTGTCCATGTATGATTTTGTACGGCCATTTATCAAGTGTTGTTTCATAAAGTGTCGTGTAACGATTTGAATGAACATGTTCTGTAGAATAGGTGAAGCAGCGTTGATCGGTTTATGAGGATCGGAATGTTCGATTCGATTGCGGGCTTAATCGATGTGTTACAAAGAAACCACAAGAAGGATGTTAAGGTAACTTGATTTATTAAATGGAGAAACCGAATAAATTAAAGGGGATTTATCTGTTTTATTTATATTTAACCTACACATATTATGCTATAATCTTAAAATTAAAAAAATCAAAGTAAAACAATGATACCTTCTTTTTTTTACAATATACTGTCTAGGTAAGACATTTATTTATCTCAAACATTAATCACTAGTTTATACTAAGATAGGTATTAAATTACAAGTATGAACAAAGTATACTGTATATGGAATAATTTGGATGGCTAACAGAAACTCCAAGCCTTTTTAAAAAAGTCAGCTTAATAATTTTATTTCCAAAATAGAACATTGTAAAAGTAAATTGAGGCACGATGATTAACCAATAAAACGTTACTAACTCCCATACAACCCCCGCTCAACACTTGTATCGCACCCATAAAACATAAGAAAGGCAATATTTTTCTCCAAACCCACACGTGAGTATGCTGAACACAAAGAAATTAGCATAGTAACTAAACATGAGCAACCTCGGCATACATTGCGTAGTAACCAAATTCTGTTATTGCGTAGCCGTGTGCACAGCCGGCAATGGGTAGATTAACTTGTAAATAATTGGTTTGTGATTTGTACTCGGGGGTAGCTGTAAAGGTATGGGTGCGGGCACAGATGATCAGAGGACCGTGTTTGAACGGAAAAACGAATCTTAGTTATTTTGTTAGACGTTTTGTTCAAATTAGTAGTGTGTACTTTTATACTTACTCGCGAGTGTATTTTTTTCAGTAACGGAGCCCAGTGTGGGGTACACTTGGATCATGATTCAGAATTTGGGAGTCTGATTAGTTATAAGGAGCTGGACTGTCATTTGAACTTTGCAACCCTTTAACAGGGGAACAAGACCATCTAAAATCATTGTTAAGTGTTTCAGAAACTATTCGAAACATAACATATTCTCACATTGTTTACCTGACCATCGAGCTACTGGTAGAATTATGCATATAGATTTCCAAAATCCAAAGGTGAATGCTCTGATTCGAACCCACGACCCTGCCACAACACCTTGCGCATACGCACCGACACGATGCATGGAGTTGTTTAGTTATTCGGCCTGTGCGGACTTTGCGCTGGTTTTCTGGATGCCAAGTTATCACTCCTGTTAAGCCAGCCCATTCATGCCGAAGTGTGACTTTCCTATATCAAGATTTTTTTATGTGATAGGTGGCAGTTGAGCAGACAAATCACCTGATGGTCAGCGATTGCCACCGCCCATAAATTCTTTTCCACAAATTGGGCTCCTGGTAGCCTTAGTCACTCAAAAAAACAGCGCAGCGTGCTGCTTCACGCCGGTCTTCTATAAGGCTTTGATATAGTAAGCAAGCTGTCAACCTAATGCATGACAGTCAACATGGTTTTAGGAATGGTCGGTCTACCAACTAATCTTGTAGCACATTTGGATTATGTATATGCGGAATTAGACGCAGGTAGGCAGGTGGATGCTGCCTATTTTGATTTTAAGAAGGCATTGACCTGGTAGATAACGACATTCTATTACTAAGTTGGCGATAATAGGTTTTGCATCAAAACTCGTTGAATTCTTTTCAAACTACCTGCGTGAACGCCGTCAATTTGTTAAAATTGGTAATTTTACATCCAGGGAATATCTTACTAGATCTGGGGTAAGTCAAGGAAGTACGCTTGGGCCGTTGTTTTTCTTGATCTTTATAAATGATCTGCCTGAAAGTGTCAGGAGTTCCAAGTGCTTACTATTTGCTGATGATCTCAAATTAAGCATGGGAGTAAGCAGCCCAGCTGAC
>JABMDO010001519.1:0-30724 GCA_014851415.1 Cnaphalocrocis medinalis
GTCAACCTAATGCATGACAGTCAACATGGTTTTAGGATTGGTCGGTCTACCACTACTAATCTTGTAGCACATTTGGATTATGTATATGCGGAATTAGACGCAGGTAGGCAGGTGGATGCTGCCTATTTTGATTTTAAGAAGGCATGTGACCTGGTAGATAACGACATTCTATTACTTAAGTTGGCGATAATAGGTTTTGCATCAAAACTCGTTGAATTATTTTCAAACTACCTGCGTGAACGCCGTCATTTGTTAAAATTGGTAATTTTACATCCAGGGAATATCTTACTAGATCTGGGGTAAGTCAAGGAAGTACGCTTGGGCCGTTGTTTTTCTTGATCTTTATAAATGATCTGCCTGAAAGTGTCAGGAGTTCCAAGTGCTTACTATTTGCTGATGATCTCAAATTAAGCATGGGAGTAAGCAGCCCAGCTGACTGTGAAGCATTGCAAAGTGACATTGACGCGGTTATGGACTGGAGTACATTAAACCATCTCCCATTTAATATCAATAAATGTAAAATCATCACATTCACGCGAAAACGTAGTCCGCATAATTGTATGTACACATTATCTGACGCGCCCTTGGAAAGAGTGAGCGAGATTCGTGACTTGGGTTTAACATTAGACACAAAATTAGACTTTCATAATCATGTGATAACTATATGCAAAAAAGCCAGCAAAATGCTTGGCTTTGTTATGCGTACCTCATCTCAGTTTGACGGGTTGGGAGTTGCCCTGGTGTTGTACAGTGCATATGTCAGAAACAAACTTGAATATGGTGCTATTGCATGGGATCCATATGAGGACAAGTATGTCCTCATGATAGAAAAGATACAGCGTAAATTTGCGCGTTGGTTGTATAAACAAAAATATGGTTACTACCCCTATTTATACCCATCACTATTCGTTTCTGGTATGGTGGGACTGGACACGCTTCAACTCAGGAGGACAATGCAGTTGATAACGCACTATATATCTATAATAAAGAACAAAATATATAGCCCGACCATTCTTAGTAAAGTAGGTCTGCTGGCTCCCAATCGATGTAGTTGGAATGAGGAGGGGACGGTGGCGCCGCGGCGACGCCCGCGCCTGCTGTGGCAGCCGCCTACTCGTACCAAATTTGCAGCACAGGCACCCACTACTCGTGCTTTACGTCTAATCGGAGATATGCTCGTTCACGACTGGGATATTGACCTGTTTGCTGATAGCTTCGTACGATTATGTAATGGTGCTTTTTTATATATATCTCAAAGTGACTCTGATTAAATTAATATTCTATAGAGACGTCAATTAGATTTGTGAGAAATTAATTTTTATTATTTATTTTGTATATGGCATGCTGTATTAGTTATGTAAAAACGAATTTGACATGTAGGTACCTATGAATCCTTATTTTGACTAATTTTAATGATAATAATTTACTGACATTTTACTTATTTATATTTGTGACTGTATTTTAATCTAATTAATGTTGTACTATCAATTTCATTTATGTATTTAGCTATGTTTTTTGTTTTAAATAGCATGCTGTCATTTTGGGTCAACTGTAAGCCAGCATGTGTCGGATATTAAATAAATAAATAAATCTCTGACGCCATAACGAAAAAACTTGATATAATATTACTAATGCTGACGCCATAACGAAAAAACTTGATCTAATATTACTAATGCTGACGCCATAACGAAAAAAACTTGATCTAATATTACTAATGCTGACGCTATAACGAAAAAAACTTGATATAATATTACTAATGCTGACGCCATAACGAAAAAACTTGATATAATATACTAATGCTGACGCCATAACGAAAAAACTTGATCTAATATTACTAATGCTGACGCCATAACGAAAAAACTTGATCTAATATTACTAATGCTGACGCCGTAACGACAAAACTTGATCTAATATTACTAATGCTGACGCCATAACGAAAAAACTTGATATAATATTACTATTGCTGACGCCATAACGAAAAAACTTGATCTAATATTACTAATGCTGACGCCATAACGAAAAAACTTGATCTAATATTACTAATGCTGACGCCATAACGAAAAAACTTGATATAATATTACTATTGCTGACGCCATAACGAAAAAACTTGATCTAATATTACTAATGCTGACGCCATAACGAAAAAACTTGATCTAATATTACTAATGCTGACGCCGTAACGACAAAACTTGATCTAATATTACTAATGCTGACGCCATAACGAAAAAACTTGATCTAATATTACTAATGCTGACGCCATAACGAAAAAACTTGATCTAATATTACTAATGCTGACGCCGTAACGACAAAACTTGATCTAATATTACTAATGCTGACGCCATAACGAAAAAACTTGATATAATATTACTATTGCTGACGCCATAACGAAAAACTTGATCTAATATTACTAATGCTGACGCCATAACGAAAAAACTTGATCTAATATTACTAATGCTGACGCCATAACGAAAAAACTTGATATAATATTACTATTGCTGACGCCATAACGAAAAAAACTTGATCTAATATTACTAATGCTGACGCCATAACGAAAAAAACTTGATCTAATATTACTAATGCTGACGCCGTAACGACAAAACTTGATCTAATATTACTAATGCTGACGCCATAACGAAAAAACTTGATCTAATATTACTAATGCTGACGCCATAACGAAAAAACTTGATCTAACATTACTAATGCTGACGCCATAACGACAAAAACTTGATCTAATATTACTAATGCTGACGCCATAACGAAAAAACTTGATCTAATATTACTTATGCTGACGCCATAACGAAAAAACTTGATATAATATTACTAATGCTGACGCCATAACGAAAAAAACTAGATCTAATATTACTAACGCTGACGCCCATAACGAAAAACTTGATATAATATTACTAATGCTGACGCCATAACGAAAAAACTTGATCTAATATTACTAAAGCTGACGCCATAACGAAAAAAAAATTGATCTAATATTACTAATGCTGACGCCATAACGAAAAAACGTGATCTAATATTACTTATGCTGACGCCATAACGAAAAAACTTGATATAATATTACTAATGCTGACGCCATAACGAAAAAACTTGATCTAATATTACTAATGCAGCCACCGTAACGAAATAACTTGATATAATATTACTAATGCTGACGCCATAACGAAAAAACTTGATATAATATTACTAATGCTGACGCCATAACGAAAAAACTTGATCTAATATTACTAATGCAGCCACCGTAACGAAATAACTTGATATAATATTACTAATGCTGACGCCATAACGAAAAAAATTGATCTAATATTACTAATGCTGACGCCATAACGAAAAACACGTGGCTATCTGTACTAATGCTGCCACCATAACGAAATAAGAGGCGCCATGACGAAATAACATGACAACTAACATACTACTTTGAAGGAAGACAAAAAAAGTGTATTTTTATCGTAATTTGAGGTAGATTACTTATTTGGATATATAGGGGTGACTAATGCTGCCGCCAAAACTATATTTATCTTGAAACCGAGAAAAAGTCGTAGGTAACATAAATAATAGCCATGGCAGCCAAGTTGTCTAATGTCTTCCCCTTAAAATATTGTCTTCCCCAGGACTCGAACGCGGCGCGTCTGTTCTCGGACGAGGCGGCGGCGGTGTACGAGCGCGCGACCAGCGGGCCTCTGAAGCGGTCAACCCTCCTTCACTTCGCGCATGCCGACTACGAGGAGAGCCGGCTGCATTATAACAAGGTATCAATCAATAAATCAACAGTCGGAATTATATTTAAACAAAGTGATTTGACAGAAGCTAATCTCGTAAATTATTTACCTAAATACGTATTACGTCATCATCACTTCATTCACTCACTTTCAATGAATGATAAAACACATCACTATTACATTGAGCACGGCCACATTATTTCACTTAGGGCCTCGTTCACCACCTCTGAGTAAAGTGTCAAGTAATTTACTTGTTACTTGATCCATATGTATTGAAAAAAATATTTAAATATAATCTAGGCCACGGACCAGGGGCCAATTTTCGCCAAACCCACTTTAATTGACAAGTAAATTTACTCGTAGGCGGTGAACGAGGCCCTAAGTGAAATAATGTGGCCGTGCTCAATGTAATAGTGGTGTGTTTTATCATTCATTCTAAGTAAGGAAATGAAGTGATGATGACGGAATATGTACTTAGGTAAATAAATTGTCGATATCTTCTCTAGAGTATAACATGTGAATTCTAGTAAATTTCCTAATCTTGAAACACATTGATCACAGGTGCATCAAGTATACACCCGGTATCTGGACATGGAGGTAGTTTGACTCCACGGTTCAATGTTTTTTTCCACCCTGTATATCATATCATGTCTGAATAGAGTCTACGGCCCTTAATTTACACAAATAACCTTGGTCTACTCAAAAGACCGAGTAAACCATGTGCTTTCTAGTCAATTTCTTCAACTCTATACACACTTTGGTCACAGATGCATTAAGTATACACCCGGTATCTGGACATAGAGGTAGTTTGACTCCACGGTTCAATGTTTTTTTCCACCCTGTATGTCATAAATCATGTCTGAATAGAGTCTACGGGCCTTAATTTACACGAATAACCTTGGTCTACTCAAAAGACCGAGTAGACCATGTGAATTCTAGTTAATTTCTTCATCTCTGTACACATTTGGTCCTAGGTGCATCAAGTATACACCCGGTATCTGGACATGGAGGACATAGACCCCACGCTCGCGTACGTCCAGTACATGAAGTTCGCGCGACGAGCCGAAGGTATCAAATCTGCCAGGACGGTCTTCAAACGAGCGAGGGAAGACTCTAGGTAACTTAATAAATTTATTTTTGTTATAGCAATTCTTTGCAATTTATTCTTAAGTAAATAATGCACATACAAAATAATAATAATAAGGGGCCTCTACGTGTTGGATCTGTATCCCCACGCACGCCTTCCAAAGGGACCGGCCGCCGTGCCGTGATTTTCCAACAGGAGAGATACATAATAATAATACTTCACTACATCACATACTTTGATCTGACTCTGAGATAGGTAGCTCAAGCACCTGTGTTACAGATATCAGAACCAACAGTGGAATTACAAATATATACGTATAATACTTTTCTTTTGTAAATACATACTTATAATACATAGAAAACACCCAGACCAATACAAACAAACATGTTCATGCACACAAATGTTTGTACTGTGCGGGGATCGAACCCGCAACCCTTGGCCCAGACGCAGCATTCACTACCACTGAACCAAACGGGTCGTCGAAAATCATCAAAGGGTTCAGGTGGGATCCGAACCCACAACCTTCCACATACCGCACGGCTGTTCTACCAATGAGGGTTTTTACAAATACAAAATCCGATAGATGGCGTTACGTTGACGGCAGGTCCAACAACGAGTAGATTGGTTACATTTGACGTATCATGTCAAAATTATGAAGTTATGTTATGAAACGACCAATGTCGTCAAAGTTGGACCTCACGTCAACGTACCTAATGTCATCTATTGGATTTTGCATTTGCAACCCTCAGAGTCCGTGCTAAATAAACTTGTGCGGCGACACCTACCATCACCCGAATAAAGAAGTTCGCAACTACAGTGCCATACAACAAACAGCAGATGGCCCTAATTTGACTGTTCCATACAAGATTTAAATTCTCATAAGATTCTACATCGCGAAGGCAAAGATCGCATATCTACTTGGAATATATACGACAAACCAAGATGGTACACAGGACCTTGGTCCCCGAGCCAACACCACCCGGCTCGACGGAAGATCTTCCCTTTTCATGGGGAACATTCCACGCCCCATACTTTTACAAAAGGTCATTCATCTCTTCGATTCTGATACTGTCCCACTGCATAGCTCAGGAACCGAACCCGGGACCCCGAGATCGCGGCCCGGTATTTAAAGCCCTAGACTAACGGGGCGTGGTTCAAGGGATGTAAATGTTCACTGATACACACTGTATGTTTAAAGTATAATATTTGTGATCCTCTGTTGTCTGATATCTATATTATAACACAAGTGCTTAAGCTACTTAGTACTGAGTCAGGTCATTAAGATGTTGTATGAATTAATTTATTTTGTATTTTGTAATATAGAAAATTTAGAAGAGTGTGTCAAGCCAAGGTAAAAAAAATGGTTATCTATTCCAGGTCCCGCTACCACGTGTTTGTGGCGGCAGCTCTCATGGAGTATTACTGCTCCAAAGACAAGAATATAGCTTTTAGAATATTCGAGCTTGGCCTGAAAAAGTTCCCGCACATTCCAGAGTATGTGCTGTGCTATATCGACTACCTGTCTCATTTGAACGGTAAGGAATCTCTTATTTTAACATTAGTTTAGATCGAATAAAAATCTCAAATAAAACTCTGTAACTTATTACTATTTGAAATGAGTAACTTCTGAGTTTCTTGCTGGTGTCTTCTCAGTAGAAATCGACGTTCCGAACCAGTTGTAGATTATATGTTGTGTATTTCTATTTCGAACCCACACATAATGGACAGACACACACATACACCCACCCACCCACACACACACACACACACACACGAACATACACACGCTTTTCACTATCATCAGGACATCTGTATCATGATCATTCGTCATTCAACACATCGTCATCATTATTCATCAGTACAAATAAATGATTTGTGTTTGTGCTAACAAACCATGTCCCCCAGAGGGCAGCAACTCACATGCACACACACACTCACTCTCTCTCTTTCACACACTCACACACACAGCACAGTAATTTCGAGTCCCAACAAACCATGTTTCCCCCGCAGAGGACAACAACACCCGCGTCCTATTCGAGCGGGTCCTATCGTCCGGTAGCCTAACGCCCGAGAGCTCGGTGGACATCTGGAACAGGTTCCTGGAGTTCGAGTCCAACATCGGCGACCTGGTGTCTATTGTTAAGGTGGAGAAGAGGCGACAGGCTGTGCTGGAGAAGGTAAGATTGTGTTGGTGTATCCCAAAATCCATCCATATGTTACTGTGAAAGCTCGAACTACGGTAAATCTTAAGATTTAAGTGTAAATCTTAAGATTTATCGACATGAATTGGTAAATATAAGTACATAATTCTGAATATATGACGATTTTTTTTCGAGCTTTTACCATTCGAGTTAGTAATTATGCTAGGTTTTACCACTGTCAGCTAGATTTTGGTTTTAGAAATAAAACAATGAGTAATTTTTAATTATTTACAACTCAGTATAATAGAAGCACAGCCACCTAGACTGTGGAAGGTTGTGGGTTCGAGTCCCACCTGAGCCTTTTTTTTAAGTACAATATTTATTTGACAACTCGGCCGAGAATTTCACGATTTTTTGACCGGTCACTGTTTTAACCTAACCTAACCAATCTTTTTTCGTTTAGAAGAGTTCAGCCAGAAATATTGGCTAGGGTAGGTTAGGAAAGATTGGTAGCGCACTTGGGACACCACGCAATTGCTCACCATCCGGTGATCTGTCTGCACGTTCACCGCCTTTCAAGTCTCGTATGTTTTTTAATGTTTCCAATTTTGTGAGGTTTTTTGTTTATTAATCAAAAAATCTTGGCTGTTGCAACAAAATTTGTCAGTACATATAAACATTTGTTCACAGATCAAAGAGTTTGAAGGCAAAGAGACGGCTCAGCTGGTAGACAGATATAAGTTTTTGGACTTGTACCCCTGCAGTATCGCCGAGTTGAAGTCCATCGGGTACACGGAGGTAAGAGATAAAGATTGAAGTGTAGCCAAAAATATGTACCTAACCAAGAAAAGTGTAGCCGAAAAAAGTGTTGCCTGAATTGTTATTGTGACACTGTGAAAAGTGTACCTAACTAAGAAAAATTTAGCCAAAGAAAGTGTAGCCTAAATTGTTATTGTGACGCTGAAAAAGTGTACCTAACCAAGAAAGTGTAGCGAAAAAAAGTGTAGCCTAAATTGTTTTTTTGTGACGCTGAAAAAGTGTACCTAACCAAGAAAAGTGTAGCCAAAAAAGTGTAGCCTAAATTGTTATTGTGACACTGAAAAAAGTGTATTTAAGCTAGAAAAGTGTAGCCTAAATTGTTATTGTGACACTGAAAAGTGTACCAAACCAAGAAAAGTGTAGCCTAAAATTGTGGTTGTGACACTGTGAAAAAGTGTACCAAACCAAGAAAAGTGTAGCCTAAATTGTTATTGTGATACTGTGAAAAAGTTTTCCTAACTAAGAAAAGTTAGCCGAAAAGTGTAGCCTAAATTGTTATTGTGACACTGTGAAAAAGTGTTCCTAACCAAGAAAAGTTAGCCAAAAAGTGTAGTCTAAATTGTTATTACCCACTTTGCTGTGTGGTCATGTCTCAAGTAAGCCGGCATAGCCTAATCGGTGTTAAAAGATTCGTTGAAATGTATGTTTTGTTGTATCAAGCTAATCCCATAAAAAACAATACTTTAAAAAAAAACATGTCTCGCAAATCAGTTGTTCTACCGTCAAAAGTTGTGAGATCCATGTAATAGTTGAGGGACCTTCTATCTTAAGTTTTTACGTAATGATCAAACCTAACAACATCATACAGTGACCATATCAAAATTATAAATCTTTAACGTTTTAAATAAATAAATAGTATTTGTACAAAGCCTGCTTAGTTAGTGGAAATTCAAGCTACTGGTTTTGTCCAAAAGGAGGAGGTGGGGGTTTGAAAATGGCCTGAACTATTTAGAGAATAGGATGGTAGACCGTGCCGCTTTTTTGCTAGACTTGGCGGGCGCACTGCCGTGCCCCCAGATGTGAAGCTACTTCCACAAAATAGGGACTAACACAGAAGGCTGACTGTCCACTAAGAGCTAAAAATATGTCATGTACTCACGCATGCGCACAAAACGCCTTTTCGACCACATTAATCCTAACTTATGACATAAGATTGTCAAACTGTCGAGGTCTGTGGCAGAGGCCGCGCGCTTATGTACTCATGCCGGGCAACAACCCTAGCATAATATGTCAACTAACTCTTCTAAATTCAAAATCATGGCTGAGTCAGCTTTCTGTGTCAGTCCCTATTTTGTGCTACTTCTATAGAATTACAGTAGAAAAATTCAGGTTTGTCGATTGTATCTAAAGCACTTGTGCGTAAAAATTAATTAATTAGATAATTTTGTCATCAGGTAGCTTCGATGTCGAACAAGTCATGGGCCTTAGGCGGTCCTTTAGCTGGCGTGTCTCCAGAGTTAGCCGCTGTCATATTAGGACAAAAGTAAGTAAATAAATAAATGATGCGCCAGACAATCACACCTATCAACCTGGTCTCAAACTAGGGCAACCCCTGTACTATGAGTACCAGATGATGATAATTAACTGGGGGCGTCAACCCAGAACAGCCTGATCCAAGACAACGTAGAAAATGTAGTTGATTTGACTGGGAATCGAACCCGAGACCTTTCGCGCTTCGGGTGAACACCTTAGCCACTGTCATAGCTTACCATCATGTGATCCGTCAGCTCGTCTGCCACCTATCACATAAAAAAAAATACACGTTGGGATTTTTTTAATTTTATTAAATTTTCTGTTATGCATATTGTAATTATGTTGATTGCAGAGACAACGATCCGAACAAAGATATAGCACGACCTGACACCAACCAGATGATACCATACAAGCCCAAAGTGAACCCGCTGCCCGGGGAACACCCTATACCAGGTAATGAAGATATACATAATGTATCTGCGAACATTTATTTATTTAACATTCGACACATGCTGTCTTACAGTTGACCCAAGATGTCAGGATGCTATATAAAAACAAAAAAAAGTCAAATTTACATCCCTACGATCGATCCCCACCCCGGACAAACATTCGTATGATGAACACTTGTGTTTGTTCAGTGTCTGGATGTAATATATATGTATTTAAGTATTTATTTGTGTAGCTCTGTTGTCTGATATCTGTAACACAAGTGCTTAAGCTATACTCTGATTCATAATCATGTAAAGTAAACTGACAGATGAAAATGACAAGTTTCTATGCATGTTGACATTTTGCATGTGTCAAATTGAGTCAAAGTCAAATATTCTTTATTTGCATAGGCTTGTACACAGCACTTACAAATCGTCATACATAAAGAAAATATTTAAAACTATTTAAAGATAATGTATATGATTTAAATGAAATTAAATATACATCTTGATACATAAGATATACTAAAAAATAAATAGACATAATGCGATTCTACCACCGGTATCGGAAAGTTGATTCTGACGAGAAGATCCGGCAAGAAACTCGCCAGTTACTCTTTTTAATCGCCAAAATGTTTATTACAATGTTTTCCTCATACCACCTCCTACAGTCCAATACTCACTCAAGATGAAGAAAATGTTAAAAGCTAAAAATGAGGTAAACCAGAGCAGACCAGTCCCCAGAGGCGGCACTTGTACACAAGTATGACGTATGTGTCAGCCATCATTTCACTCAACCATATCAGAGGGAATGTGATAATGTATGGCGATGACACATTGACGTCAGTTTACATTATTATGGATCAGAGTATACTTAATGCGGAGTCAGGTATGAGATGTTGTGTGAATTTATTTAATAATCACTATCCAACACTGGTCTGGAAAGTTCAACTTGACATGGTTAATATTTTTACCACCTGTCCGCAGGCGGAGTGTTCCCCATCCCGGTGGCGGCCGCACACCTGTGCACCCTGATGCCGCCGCCGTCCTCGTTCCGCGGGCCCTTCGTCGCTGTCGACGCTCTCATACACTTGTTCAATAGGATCTCTTTGCCGGACAAACGTGAGTATTGCAGGGTCATCATAATAATTGGGTAATGGGTATTTGACTAATCTCGATATAGTAAAAAATATTGATACTCTATTAAATTATTTGTAAATAAGAACCATTGGCCAACATTTTCAGTTAAAAATATAACGTCTAGCTGGTTTTGTGAGCATTCAAAGTTTCATGGGCAAGTCCATTTTCAAAGTATAAAATTTTAAAAAATAATTATATCATTGAACTACCCCTACCCGTACATTTTTTACTAACTTTTATTATGAAACCATTTACTTAAACGAAACATTTGATATAGCTATGTCACTTGCCTGCAGCCATTTGTATAGAGCGTTTTTGGGCTTGCCCAAAATATGTGCTCTTAAGTTGTGATATCTCAGATGATTAAAATCAGAATCGAGCAATTCTTCCAATAATGTTTCTTAAATTGAGAGGTCTTCTGATTAAACACATTTTTTTTGGTCATATACCCTATTGCAGGTTCATTCTTATAATAATGTTTATCAACCTATACACATGATGTATCTGTGAACATATAGACCCGTGGTCGTCAAACTGCCCGCGATAAGTAGATTTCTTTAATTAATACTCAACTATACTCTAAAAGTCTAAACTGGAATTCAAGACCAAAAAATCTACTACAATGTTGCTACTGCAATAAAATGATCGTACCACAGTATACCCATTTTTTCTAAAAACACTCGCTGATGTAATTTATTTATTGGTAATTGTGATTCTATAATTTAAAAAAATAATTTTATTAACTTTTTTAATTTAAATACAAGACACTTTAATAAAAACTTAACCATCCGTAATTTTAGTTTTCAAAGATGGTATTGCGCTTGTAACACTTCAGGTGTTAATAACATTTGGTATCTACCCACAACATTTTAACAATGTATGGAAACTTGACAGTTTAGTCTGCTTAATAAGAAAAAATGATGCCAAAAAGGTTGGCGAAACCTAAAAACGTCACTTAAAAATGACATAAGTGACTTTAACAGATTTGACAATGACGTATCTGTCGTAGATTTTTTGGTCTTGAATTCCAGTTTAGAGTATACATATCCGTACTAATCAAATTTCATGTAAATCAGTTTAGTGGCTTTTGAGTAGAGAAGTAATAGACATACATTTTCGCATTTATATGAATAGTATGGACTACTAAGGATAAGTAATGTAAAAGCTCTTGAAACGCATTCACATATACTGCGGCTACGTTGTTGTGTGACTCTTGAACAGTAAAGTGTGATGACCGCTGATTTAGATCCTTTAACCACGTTTTCTACCAACCATTCTGTACATAATTTGAAAGAAAGAAGAATTTAATCAACACATTTTCAAAATTCATCGAAATATTTTCTGGTTCCAACTCGTTGTTGGACCAGTCGTCATCTAACGCCATCTAGCGAATTTTTTCATTTGCAAAAACCCTCAACCCTCATTGCTAGGTTATAACTGTGTTGTGTCTTCCAGCGCCGGCGCCAACGATGGAGAACGGCTGCGATACGAAACTCTTCGACCTCGCTCGCTCCGTACACTGGATTGTGGATGATACGGGGATCACCACCGTCGCCAACAAGGTAAAGTAAAGAAAAAAATCATTAAAAAAAGAAATGTTAAACTATAAAGGACTTCGTATCATTTCATTATTTTTTTTATGTCAATCGAAAGTAAAAACTGTCGGATTATAAGTATCGGCTGCGACATATCCATCATCCTAATCCTAACTAATATTATAAATGCGAAAGTAACTCTGTCTGTCTGTCTGTCTGTTACTCTTTCACGCCAAAACTACTGAACAGATTTAAATGAAATTTGGTATACAGATGATCTAGACCCTGAGAAAGAACATAGGCTACTTTTTATTGCGAAAAGGGGGTTGTAAGGGGTTAAAAGGGGGGTGAAAAGCTACTTTTCCACGCGGACGAAGTCGCGGGCGGCCGCTAGTTTAATATATTCCGAAGCCCCTTTAGCATGTTATATCATCAAAATAAAAATCAGCTGTTCCATACCATCCACATTCCATTCACATATCCATTATCGCCTGGATTTTTATTTTACTTATTTTCGCGTTCACGCGTTTATGATAGGTTCGTATGGTCGGGGGTACTATATAAGTTAATCGATTAACAATTCATTGTTTCGGTATGACGTCATAACTACGTCAATAATAAATATGTGTTGGGTGTTTTCTGTATATTATAGTATGTATTTACAAAAGAAAAATATTATATGTATATATTTGTAATCCCACTGTTGGTTCTGATATCTGTAACACAGGTGCTTGAGCTACCTATCTCAGAGTCAGATCAATGTATGTGATGTAGTGAAAAAAAATATTATAAATATGTATCCATACTAATATTATAAATGGGAAAGTGTGTCTGTCTGTCTGTATGTTTGTCTTTCTATCACGGCAAAACGAAGCGACGAATTAACGTGGTTTTTAAAGTAGATATAGTTGAAGGGATGGAAAGAAACAAGGGCTACTTTTTGCCCCTTTCTAACCCCCCATTTTAGGGAAATGGGAGGCGCGAGCGCTGCCGGCAAAAGCTAGTTTGAAATATAGCGTGATTTTTGGAAGTTATACAATCCCCATTTCAGAGTAAGGTTTATGTGTTGTCTAAATTAATATTTACGTTTACCCTCATCCCCAGGGCCGGCGGCGCAAGGCGGGCGAAGATTCTGACGACGATGAACTAGGGGTCGCGCCGCCAGTCAACGACATCTACCGGCAGAGACAGCAGAAGCGTGTCAAGTAGGGATGAAGCTCGTGAGGGTATGAGTACGCCCACAACCTTACATAATACAGGATGTATCTGTGAACATTTACATCCCTTTAACCACGTGTTGACCAACTATTTGTAATAACATTTGTTCAACGACTTTTCGAAATTGTCGACTCCCCATACAAAATGACTATACTCTGATTTTTAATCATGTGGAGTGAACTGACAGATGTCAATATGACATCCCCATACATTATCACGCAAAATGTATAGAAACATGACATTTGCATCTGTCAGTTTACTCGAGATGATTGTAAATCAGAGTATATGTGACTTTTTTTTTTAACAAATTGAGACAACATCACATACATTGCCCTATGGTAACCAGAAACAACAAAGGAACCACAAACACCCAGACCCAACAGAAATATCTGTTTTATCAACAAACATTTGTGTTGGTGCGGGAATCGAACCCGCGACCCATACGTCTCAACCGGCGCTCAAACCATTGCGCTAAACGGGTCGTCGATGATCGACTTTGTATGGCAAGATGATTTTTTTTAATGAGAATTTTCAAAAGTATGAACAAATGTGGTCCAAAATGGTTGGTAGAACACGTGGTTAAAGGGATGTAAATGTTCACAGATACACCCTGTATATATAATACTCTGTCAATAAAGTCGTGAGATTTATTCTTGAAGAATTACGGAGTTCCATAGTATTACTAACCAATGGGGCTACCATACTCTATGACGTAAGCGGCAGTGGCGCCATCAATTAATTTCATGACTTTCTTGATGCATTATACACTTGTGACGTCATAACTACTTACGTAGACTTTCAGGTCTATGAAAAAAAATGGGCAGTAGGTATCCAATTCATTGGTTTTGGACCTTATCTCCAACACATAAGGTTCAAAATATGGTGTGTAACATATTGACTGAGCCCCATAAAAGGGTTAACGTTTCGCAAAAACGATCCCCAATGTTGGTTTGTTAAAATCAAAATCGAATTGTGAACAAATGATTTCAATATGAAAATGAAGTACGAAATCGTAAAAACAAATTTTGCTACTCGTGTAGTCTCAACTTTATAGATTTCTGTATTTCATTTTTGCTTATAGCAATATTTCAATTTTTTTAAGTAAATAACGCACTTACGTCGTACGGCCCAGACAGCAGACAATGGAAAATCAATTGTTTTATGCCTTGGATCCAAAAGCCTTTTAAAATGCCAAATTGAATTAGGTAAAAAATAGTGCTATCCATCATTCTGTGGCGGCGGCCAACACACGTATACTGATTCATAATCATGTAAAGTAAACTGACAGATGAAAATGACAAGTTTCTATGCATTTTGACATTTTGCATGTGTCAAATTGAGTGATAATGTATGGGGATGACACATTGACATCTGTCAGTTTACTTT
This sequence comes from Cnaphalocrocis medinalis, assembly GCA_014851415.1. Taxonomy (NCBI): domain Eukaryota; kingdom Metazoa; phylum Arthropoda; class Insecta; order Lepidoptera; family Crambidae; genus Cnaphalocrocis; species Cnaphalocrocis medinalis. The sequence goes on from JABMDO010001519.1 coordinate 14,953, forward strand.
ACATGATTATGAATCAAAGTATAGATAAAATACAACAACCACCCGGAACACGGAAAATACTGGGATAATCGGCCGGTTTCTGAATTGAGAATTTGAGGTTAAACACTACTTAAGTACAAACTTTGACAGTTGAGTAACATACTTCAAATGTCAAAGTTTGTACTTCAATAGTGCTCAACTTCAAATTCTTATTTCAGAAACCGGCCTAAGTCCCACCATTTTACTAAGTTGTCTATGGGCGGCGGCAGTCGCTTACCATCAAGTGATCCGTCTACTCGTCTGCCACCTATGACATAAAACAACCAGAACCCGCGATGTTTTAAGTCCGTTATATACTTAATAGATTTCTGTATTCTATTAATACATTGTGGCTCTACAGGAAAAGTTAATTATAATGTTTGTATCACATCGTGTTAAGCTTATTGATCCCAATCAGAGATATTACATCTTTAGAATCTTCGATCAAATTCTATAGATATTTTAACCCTTAATAAAATAATTAGTCAACGAAAACTTTCACTGGTTTTCGCTCTTATGTCATGATAGACAATGCCTAAAATCAAATGTAAACTATTTTCCCTGTCTTATTTTAGGCACAAAATAATTACACACAGAAAGAAGACTGCCCACTAAGAGCTAAAAACGTGTCATGTACTCACGCATGCGCACTAACGGAGAAATACGTCCTTTTCCACCACATTAATCCTAGCCTATGACATAAGATTGTCGAACTGTCGAGGTCTGTGGTAGAGGCCGCGCGCTTATGTACTCATGCCGGGCAACAACCCTAGCATATGTCAACGAACTCTTCTAAGTTCAAAATCAGGCTGAGTCTACCTTCTGTGTGTATTTATTTTGTGTTTATGGGTTAAATTAGTAATATGTCACCTGTCGCATGACAATTGTCACTCTACATGTCACTGACAATTGTCAGCGTGGTGAAATGGGGTTTTGGTGTCAATGACCTTTTCACGATTTGTTACGAACGCAATCTAATTTTAAGTAAATGTATCGTAGTTTCTACGAGACAGATTTTGTAAAATTTAAGCTAATATTGCTTGTATAATGAACTGCGATTATATTTTAAGTGATAATTTTTATACAAGTTTGTTTTATTTCACCTTTTTTTGACGGCCTCAATGGCGCAGTGGCTAAGGTGTTCGCCCGAAGCGCGAAAAGTTCCGGGTTCGATTCCCGGTCAACTCAATTTAGGAAACTACATTTTTTAAGTTTTCTTGGGTCTGGGTGTACTGGGTTGACGCCCCCGAGTTAATTATCGTCATCTGGTACTCATAGTAAAGGGGTTGCCTTAGTTTGAAACCGGGTTGATTGGTGTGATTCGTCTGTCGCATTTATTTTCCAGTAATCAAGTATAGTCCAAGTGTTTCACCCAAATGGTAAGCGATTGCTTTATCTGATAGGTGGCAGACGAGCAGACGGTTCACCTGATGGTAAGCGATGGCCGGCCGCCCATAGACACCAGCAACAACAGAGTCACAAGTACGCTGCCAACCTTTAACCCCCTTTCCCCCCCCAATTGGGCCTCCGGTGCCCTTACTCGATGAAACAGCGCAGGCGCTGCTTCACGCCGGTCTTCTGTGAGGCCGTGGTATCAGTCCGGACGAGTTGGCCCATTCATGCCGAAGGGTGGCTCTCCCAAGGTAAGCCGCAAATAAAATACTCGAAATTGCATTTTTATAAACGTTTATTGATTTAACACTATCACTAAAAATAGATTAACCGGATTCAATGAAAGCAATAAGTTACTTTGAAAAAAGAGGGAAAAATAAAAAAAACGCGTGATTAAAAGAAATTTTCTATTAAAACTATTTAACTCATATATTACAAGAATGTACAGCTTTTAAGCTATAATGTCGCTTATGAACTAAACCGGTAGCTCTCACACGGTAGTTGATTTTTATTTTAGTTTAATTTGTTGAGTCGTGATTTTCAAAGTCATGTACTAGTTTATTTTTATAGTAAGACTACGATTACACATGGGTAGTTCCCGAAACTATAAGTCAGGAAGTAATCGTTCCGAAACATCGTTGAAAGAATTACTTGATTCTCTTTTGAATTACCTGAGATATCACAACTTTAAGAGCACATATTTTGGGCAAACCCAAAAACGCTCTATACAAATGGCTACTGTCGAGTAACGTCACACGCCAGTATCTTATACGCGCGTCTAGTATATTTTGTTTGGTAGCGATATCAAATGTTTCGTTTTAAGTAAATGGTTTTATAATAATAGTTGGTGTGTGTAAATGTATTAATATTTACTTTTATACTTTATGAATGGACTTGCCCATGAAACTTTGAATGCTCACAAAACCAGCCAGACGTTATATTTTTAACTGAAAATGTTGGCTATTGGTTCTTATTTACCAATGTTTTGATAACGTATCAATATTTATTTTTTATTACATCGAGATTAGTCAAATACCCTATTAATAAATATGGCCCGCCCTCACTTCGCTTCGGGACCGTAATTCAGAAATGAACTAATAGATGGCGCTGTGCTCAATTACATCGCGCAAGCGTTTCGTGTTTTCGGTTTACCTATAAGCCTTGTCGTTGTCTAAAGAAATTATCTCTTTATAAATAGTATAGATAGATATCACTCAAAAATCACGACTCAACGTTTTCATCCTATCTGTTTGTTGCTTCATCGGTCGATCTCTCCGAACACGACGTCCAGGGTTCCTATGATGGCGACGATGTCTGCCAGCATGGAGTTGCGGCCGACCTTCTCTAACGCCGCCAGGTGAGCGAAGCCGGGGGCTTTGATCTTGCATCTACGGGAAAAACTAATTTATAGAAATATGTTTTCAAACTTTCGCATTGCATTATACAAATACTTGATAAAAACGGGACTAAACGCGACGATCTTTAAGGGGCTATACGAATGAAACTAGCGCCGCCAACCTATTTACACTGATTGTGGCGAAAATACGATATTTTTTAAGAAAGCAAAAACATTACAGACTTTGATAAAAGCAATTTTTCACGATGCAATACAATACATAAAATACGCGACAAGTAACAATAATGTCAATGGCCGTTTTTGGCAATAATTAACATTATTGTTACTTGTCGCGTGTTAGAAATATTGTATTGCATCTTGAAAAATCCAATTATTAACAATTTACTTGGATCTAAGTCTGTCATGTTTGCTTTCTTAAAAAATATAGTATTTTCGCCACAATCAGCGTAAATAGGTTGGCGGCGCTAGTTTCATTCGTGTAGCCCCTTAAATATAAGTACAGTCGCCGTCAGATATATCGTAGCAGACAAGATGACCAAATATATCTGAGTTAATTAAAATGTCAATAAGTTCTGAACGCTACAAGTAACCATTAATATCTGAACATTCAGTACTGCATAAATATCTGAGCAGGTGCCAGTCATTAACTTCTGAACATACAACTAACCAATAATATCTGAACACTCAGTACTGCATTAATATCTGAGCAGATGTCAGTCATATATTAGGATAAACAAAGTACGTAAAGAAAAGAAACAAAGTGTCATTACATATTTGAAAATTATTTTTAAAAGTGTGTGGCCAGGATGTAGGCATTAACAGTAATTGGAAACTAAGGAGTTTCATCAAAAAAACCAAGATATTTATTACCAACGAGCGGTCACGAAGCGAACATGTTAAAGATGATTGTATTCGTTTATATGATGAGATTGATGATTCATTCATTCATTCAGGTGATTCAGAGACACTTTTTACTTTTCGAATAAATGCTGTAACAAAAAATGGCCGCCATTTTGTTTTTTTTCTTTAAATATCAAAAACCTATTATTTTTTGATATGATTAATTAAAAAAACTCTCAGGGTTGTCGAAACTTTTTCCGCAAAAATAATCCCCAACACACCAAAAAACAGCCCTTATCAGTGAGTCAGTCATTGGTAATCGAGCTTTATATAAGTATTATGTTGAGCGACGAACGCGACGTTGCCAAATTGATTTCTAAAACGATAGGCAACCTCGCATTGGTATTGACGTGCGTGAAGGATGACAGTTCAGATATTATTGGTTATTGTATGTTCAGAAGTAAATGACAGCATCTGCTCAGATATTAATGCAGTACTGAATGTTTAGATATTATTGGTTAGTTGTATGTTCAGAACTTATTGACATTTTAATTTGTTCAGATATATTTGGTCACCTTGTCTGCTACGATATATCTGATGGCGACTGTACATTATAGCACTTACTGCTTAACGATTCGTCCGCGTTATTTACAACGTCAAGCAGAAAGTGCTATAATATACATATTTATATTTATAGTATTATTCCAAAAGTCATCAAAAATGATATTGAGGTTTCTCATCGTCATCATGATCTAATCTCCGTTTTATAGGTGGCAGGCGAGCAGACGGATCACATAATGGTAAGCGATTGCCTTTCTACCCGATTGCGTCCCCGGTAACCTTACTAACAGGGCGCAGGCGATCCTTCACACTGGTCTTTTGTGAGGCTTCTATATCACTCCGGTAGGGCCGGACCATTCATACCAAAGCGTGGCTCTCCCTCAGTTTTTTGTCATTTGGCTGCGGAACCCTAAACTGACCTGTAAGGCTTGGACCCGCCGTCAGAGACGAGGTAGACGCCGAACTCGCCCTTGGGCGCCTCCACGGCGGTGTAGGTGGCGCCAGGGGGCACTTGGTAGCCCTGCGTGAACAGCTTGAAGTGGTGGATCAGCGCCTCCATCGACGTCTACAGACAGACAAACAAACCATAAGTATACATATACAACCTGGATGTCCAAAAATAAAGAAAATTATACTGTAGGCCCTAGAACGCTTCCTTGGGGGACACCCATTCATGTCTAGACCAGAGCCCATATCAGCGGCCGTCACACTTTACTCTTCAAGGGCCACATATCAATATGAACATCAGAGCCCGGGCCTCAGTATATGCGTTTCAAGAGCTTTTGCATAGGTACTTATCCATAGTAGTCCACACTATTCATAATTATAAATGCGAAAATGTATGTCTATTACTTCTCTACTCAAAAACCACTAAACTGATTTCTGATAAGTACGAATATGTAGTTGACTAGTAATTAAATAAATCTACTATATCGCGGGCCGCACAAATAACTTCTGCGGGCCGCAGTTTGACGACCACGGGCCTATATCAACGTCTGCACGAGAACAATTAATGCAAATTGGATGCCCAAAAACAAATACGACCCTGATCAATAATAAATGTCTGTATCTACCTTCTTTTCATGTTATTTTGGGATGCAGTAAACGCATTTTTATTTATTTATTTAAAAATAAAAGAATAATATATAGGCCTAAGAACGCTTCCTTCCTTGGGATACACCCTTTAATGTAAGGACTACCTCCTCGATTGACGTCTGCACAGGAACAAACCAAACCATATGCAATCTGGATGTCCAAAATAAAGAAAAATATTATAGGCCCTAGAACTGTCCCCTGCGGGACACCCCGCTGAGCACACTTATAAAAAAAAGTGGTCTGTTTATGAATAATATACTTAGATGTTCATGAAAAGACTTGAGTCGTATACCTATCTTCTATCTATACTATCTATTAAGAGATAACTTCTATAGACAACGACAAGGCTTATAGGTAAACTGAAAACACGAAACGCTTGCGCGATGTAGTTGGACACAACGCCATCTATTAGCTCATTTATGAATTACGATCGCGAAGCGAAGTGAGGGCGGGCCATTAGTGTACTAATATAAAAGATGAGAAGGTTAGATACTGAAAACTTATTTACTTTTTGAAAACGGAGATTCTAAAGACATCCCTTTGGAAAATACAATCTTCGCTTCTAACATTAAAATGTTTCATCAGTAACATTATAGGCCCTAAAACTGTTCCTTGCGGGACACCCCTCTAAGGCATACCTTCATCTCCTCGCGCGAGGGCGGCGTGAGCTTGGCGTCGTCGGTCTTCACCTCCCCGGGCGGCATCTGGTTGAGGCACTGGTCGATGATGCGCAGCGACTGACGCATCTCCTCCACACGACACAGGTATCTACGTGTACAATGCTGTTTATAAATCTATCCTTACTATTTACAATTATTATCGAAACGTGACGAAATAAGTTAGCTTCTATACTATCCAAAAAAAAAAAAAAACCGCTAGATAGCGTTAGAGCACGACTGGTGCAACAACGAGTGGATTGGTTACATTTTGACGTATCATGTCAAAATTATGACGTTATGTTATGAAACAACCAATATCGCCAAAGTTGGACCTGACTTCAACGTAACGCCATCTATCGAATGTTTAATTTGCAAACACCCTTATTGCACAGTCAACGTCAAGGCTTTTAGGTAAACCGAAAAAGCAAAACACTTATGCGATTAAATAAACTCTCAGCGCCATCTATTAGTGCTGGTCTAAGTTAGGTAATTTCATATTTCTTTATTGCACTATCACATTGTATAAAAAAATGACAATTTAAATATGGTAAGTACATGTGATACCCAGTGAGGGTTCCGTAGCGTAGTAGTGAGGGCAGGCCACTATTTTATTGTATGAGGAAAACATTGTAATAAACATTTTGGCGATTAAAAAGAGTAACTGGCGAGTTTCTTGCCAGATCTTCTCGTCAGAATCAACTTTCCGATACCGGTGGTAGAATCGCATTAAGTCTATTTATTTTTTAGTATATCTTATGTATCAAGATATATATTTAATTTCATTTAAATCATATACATTATTCTTAAATAGTTTTAAATATTTTCTTTATGTATGACGATTTGTAAGTGCTGTGTACAAGCAGATAAAGAATATTTGACTTTAACTTTGACTTTACGATAAAACCATCCCCTCATGTGACTAACCTGTCGTAGCAATCGCCATTGGTCCCGATAGGCACATCAAAGTCGACCAGGTGGTACGCGTCGTAGGGCTGCGACTTGCGCAGGTCCCACTTGATACCGGAGCCTCGCAGCATCACACCACTAGAAGAAGCAAAGAAAAGTATCAATCTACTGTCCCACTGCAGGGCAAAGGCCTCTATCATAGCAATCAAGTCATCGCTACTATGATGGGATTAGACTTTATCACCACGCTTGCCTAATGCCTTGGTGATCACAAACCTACTACTTTCGAAAAATTCGAAACACACTTTTTGCTCGATCGGGGTTCGAACCCAGGACCTCGTGATCACGGTCCGGTACTTAAAACACAAGACTAACATTTAGAAATAGAAAAAAGTATAAACTTTATAATAATGGGCCGAGAATACTACCTTGGGAAACACCTTTTAAAACGTTAACTTAAAAAACACAGACTGCTCAAGCAAATTTTGCTCCTCCTCATAAACCTTATTGCTTCATATTGGTACACATACATACACATCTTAAATATAATATACATAGTTCGCAATAACCCTATAACTCATACATATCTAGGAGGACTTCTGGCCGCAGGGAGTCGTCTTCCGGAAATTTCGAGGACGGCTACCAGCCGTTAATAAAATAAAATAGAATATATAATATAATAAAATAATATGTATGTTAGACTGTAAGGTATTTATTATATGGGCCAACGAAATGTTTGTTAAATGTATCTTGTAGCCTGAAATAAACGAATTATTATTATTATTATTATATCATCATAAATTATTATATTGTCTATAACTCAGATAATAATATTATGCTATGCCTAGCTAGGTAATGCATTTTATGGTTCAAGAAAAAGCTATATAACCCTTTATTCACGAGAAAAGAGCAATCTACACTTTTTTTTGTATGTTTTCTTTCTTTTTTAGTTTTTAATGTCGAGTCATATTATGTTCTTGTTGTCCAGTCTTAATTGTGGGAGAGCCACGCTTCGGCATGAATGGGCCAGCTCGACCGGAGTGATACCACTGCCTCACAGAAAACCGGCGTGAAGCAGCCCCTGTGCTGTGTTTCGCCGAGTGAGTGAGGGTACCGGAGGCCCACCCGGGGAGGGGAAGGGGATTAAAGGTTGGCAGCGCACGTGTAGCTCCACTGGTGTTGCAAGTGTCCATGGGCGGCGGCAATTGCTTACCATCAGGAGATCCGCCTGCTCGTTTGCTACCTATCACATATAAAAAAAGCTTGTTTGTATAATTTTGTCCTATGTGTGTCGTGTGTGCGTAACAAATTAATGTTTTTTATCTTTATCACCTAAAGCCATAGTTGAGAGCGTCCTGCGCGGTGACCACGCCTATATCCTTGGTCCTTTGCACCCAGATCCTGTTGGTGGTGAGGACGTCTTCCACCTCGTCGAGTCGCTCGCCGAACTTCATTGCGAACTCGTATATGTCGTCCATGAGACCAAGGGGCATATCCTAGAAGAAATTAAATCTTCTATACTATTTATAAAGAGGTAACTTCTAAAGACAGCGACAAGGCTTATAGGCAAAACCAAAACACGAAACGCGATGTAATCGACACTCGGCGCCATCTATTGGTATGTTTTGGAACTAATACAGGTCCGGGTTCTGAAACAAAGTGAGGGCGGGCTACTAGTAAATAAATGAATTCACACAACATCTCATCTCATACATTGAAATGACTACATAATAAGTAGCTTAAGCACTTGTGTCATAGATATCAGACAACAGAGAACATAATATAGTAGTTCTTTAAATTTTCGCGTTGCATTATAACTATTATTATTATAGACGGGAATTAACGCGACGTAATTTTTTAAGCACATAATTATGTACTTACTGCTTAACGTTTCGGCTGCGTTACAACCAGCCGTGGTCACAAGCGAACTGGCGGTGCGCGGCGACGTCCTGCTGGGGCCCGGCGGTGGATCTTCCGATACCCTCACAGTTTCACTTATAAAATCACCACTGGATACAATGTCAGTGAAGCCACTCCGACACACCACGCTCACAGTATCGGTGTTTATTCGCGTTTCCAACGGCCTAGTACGCTTGTGACCACGGCTGTTGTAACGCAGCCGAAACGTTAAGCAGTAAGTACATAATTATGTGCTTAAAAAATTACGTCGCGTTAATTCCCGTCTATAATAATAATAGTTATAAATATAGTACTTAAATACATAATATTAACCAAGACACTGAGCAAATACAAGTGTTTATCACGGACAATCGGCAAATCCGGCCGGATTAAACATAATGTATATCTGGAGGCACGAAACTATAGCGATGACCGTTATTTTGCGCACTTGTAAAAAAGAAGACTTTCTATCAAAATTGGTTTCTGCGCACTCAAGGTCATAACTACACTTTCTTGCCTCGGACTATACAAAGTTTTTAGTTTCGTTGTTTCTGGTTTCCATAGTACAAGGGAAAACCTTAGTTTGGGACCAGGACAATGTATGTGAGGTTGTTTTAATTTATTTATTAGCGAAGCGAAGTGAGGGCGGCGGAGTCAGGTACGATATGTTGTGAGAATTTATTTATTTATCACTAGTGGCCCGCCCTCACTTCGCTTCGGGAACGTAATTCAGAAATGAACCAATAGATAGCTTCGTGTTTTCGGTTTAACTATTAGAATTGTCGTTGTCTATAGAAGTTATCTTTTTATAAATAGTATATATAGAAGATTTATACTGGGGAAAAACAGACCTCGGCAAGGAGTTCCACTCTTTAGCTGTCCGTATCATAAAATTAAATGTGGAAGCGAATCGCTTTGTACAGTGGCCAGCACATCAAGTTACTACAATCTGTCAAATTTCCTCAGTTGATATTGAACCAAACACGTTTGACATAAAAGTAAGGTTCGATTGAAGTTTGACAGATTGTAGTAACTTGATGTGCAGGCCACCGTACAACACCATTAAATTCACCTACCAGCGACACACCACCAGGCCTGATGTAAGCGGCGTGCATCCTAGCGCCGCTCACTCTCTCGTAGAACTCCATCATCTTCTCTCTCTCCTCGAACAGCCAGAAGAAGGGCGTGAGGGCGCCCACGTCGAGGGCGTGGGTCCCGACCGCCATGATGTGGTTGAGGATGCGAGTGATCTCGGCGAAGAGGGCTGGAAGAGAAAGGTACATTAATTTAATTATCTAACTAATATTATAAATGCGAAAGTAACGCCTGTTACTCTTTCACGCCAAAACTAATGAACGGAAACTCAGATAAAACTCTGAGAAAGAACCATTAGGCTATAGTCAGAGGCTAAAAAGTGTAGTTATGACCTTGAGTGCGCAGAAACCAATTCAGATAGAAAGCCTTCTTTTTTACAAGTGCGCAAAATAACGGTCATCGCCATATTTTCGTGCCGCCAGCTATACTTTTATTGGGAAAAAAAAAATATTATTAAAAAAACAAAATACCCGACTGCACACTAAAAAAAGAGTAAACAAGCCCACAACAAATTTACTGAATATAATTTATAAATGTTGAATGAAAGCATCGCAGGCCGGGGACCACCTTGACCGCCACCAACGAAAATTCTGCTAAATGGTGCACAACCGAAATGACTATAAATAAGCCTCTGTTGGTCCCCGCCTGCGATGCTTTCCATCAACATTTATAAATTATAGTCAGTAAATTTGTTGTGGGCTTGTTTTACTCTTTTTTTAGTGTGCAGTCGGGTATTTTGTTTTTTTAATAATATTTTTTTTATTTATAACTTTTTAGCTGTTTTTATTTAACGAAAATGTTGTATATGTAGAAGACTATGTATATGTAAGTACCATTTTAAATTATTTCGACGAGAAATTTAGAAAAAATATTATTATGTCTTTATCCCGTGGGACTTTTAGGATAAAATGTATCCTATGACACTCCCGTATCAAGACAAATCTAACGTACCTCATACATTCAAAATCCATCAAGCCGTTTAGGCTACAGGAGGTCACAAAGGAAAAAGACATACATACATACTTACATACACTCGAAAACATTACCCTCCTTCTTTGGCAGTCGGGTAAAAAATAGGTTTTTCACATTAATTCTTTTATGTAATATGTGAAAGCAGACGAATCCCGGTGATAAGGGATTGCAAGTTTAATTTTCGTATTAACAAAGGTTTAGTTTTGGGTATTACTATTTTCGTTCTGGGCTCTATAATGTATTTATTAAAACAATGAGACTCCTACAAGGCAGAGTTCTAGGTCCCAAATTATACATAGTGACTATTAAAAGGGGACTTTCAGAAGGTAGGAAGGTTTTAGGTCCCTTATTATAAATACATGACAAAGCATGACTAACTTCTGATGTACTTGGCGCGTAGCGGAATATCGATTTTGAGTACCTTCTCAACCGCGAGGCTGTAGGACTTATCGTTGCCCATACAAGGACACTTCTGGGCCCTATATTATATTTATCAAAATAATGCGGCTACCACAAGGCACAGTTCCAGGTCCCAAATTCTATATATTGACTTTCTATAGGGGGCTAACAATCTATATTTATTTTTTGGTCTTAAACTATCAATAGAAGGGCTACCACAAGGTAGTGTTTTAGGTCCCTTATTACAAATTATAAATAAGTGATAAAGCTTGACCAACTTCTGATATATTTAGCGTAATGAGGCTTCCACAAGGCACAGTTCTAGGTCCCAAATTGTATATAGTGACTATTAATAGAGGGCTTCCACAGGGTAGTGTTTTAGTGCCCTTAATACAAATACGTGACAAATCCTGACTAACTTAGCTTAGAAGCGGAATATCGATGTTGAGCAGTTTCTCGACCGCGAGGCTGAAGCACTGCTCGTTGCACATACAAGGTTACTTTCTGGGCCCTATATTGTATTTATCAAAATAATGAGGCTCCCACAAGGCACAGTTTTAGGTCCTAAATTGACTATCAACAGGAGACTAACACAAGGTGGGTTTTTTGGCCTTAAACTATCAATAGATGGGCTTCCACAAGGCACAGTTCTAGGTCCCAAATTGTATATAGTGACTATTAATAGGAGACTTCCACAAGGTGGAGTTTTAGGTCCCTTATTATAAACATGTGACAAAGCTTGACTAACTTCTGATATACTTGGCGCGTAGCGGAATATCGATGTTGAGCAGCTTCTCGACCGCGAGGCTATAGCACTGCTACTTGCACATACAAGGTTACTTTCTGGGCCCTATATTGTATTTATCAAAATAATGAGGCTCCCACAAGGCACAGTTTTAGGTCCTAAATTGACTATCAACAGGAGACTAACACAAGGTGGGTTTTTTGGCCTTAAACTATCAATAGATGGCTTTCCACAAGGCACAGTTCTAGGTCCCAAATTGTATATAGTGACTATTAATAGGAGACTTCCACAAGGTGGAGTTTTAGGTCCCTTATTATAAACATGTGACAAAGCTTGACTAACTTCTGATATACTTGGGCGCGTAGCGGAATATCGATGTTGAGCAGCTTCTCGACCGGCGAGGCTATAGCACTGCTACTTGCACATACAAGGTTACTTTCTGGGCACCTATATTGTATTTATCAAAATAATGAGGCTCCCACAAGGTCAATAGAAGGGCTACCACAAGGTAGTGTTTTAGGTCCCTTATTATAAATACATGCGCTTGACAAAACTTGACTAACTTCTTATATACTTATCGTTATAAGGCTTCCACAAGGCACAGTTCTAGGTCCCAAATTGTAGACTTCCACAAGGTGGAGTTTTAGGTCCCTTATTACAAATACATGACAAAGCCTGACTAACTTCTGATGTACTTGGCGCGTAGCGGAATATCGATGTTGAGCAGCTTCTCGACCGCGAGGCTGTAGCACTGCTACTTGCACATACAAGGTTACTTTCTGGGTCCCTATAATTGTATTAATCACAAAATAATGAGGCTCCCACAAGGCACAGTTCTAGGTCACAAATTGTATATATAGACTATCAATAGGGACTAACACAAGGTGGATTTTTTGATCTTAAAACTATCAATAGAAGGGCTACCACAAGGTAGTGTTTTAGGTCCCTTATTATAAATTATAAATAAGTGATAAAGCTTGACTAACTTTCGATATATTTAGCGTAATAAGGCCTCCACAAGGCGCAGTTCTAGGCCCCAAATTGTTTATTGTGACTATCAATAGGGTGTTAAATTATGACGATACTAAAAGACTAACTTCTGATATACTTGGCGCGCAGCGGAATATCGATGTTGAGCAGCTTCTCGACCGCGAGGCTGTAGCACTGCTCGTTGCACATCATGGACACGTAGTCCAGCCGGTCGAAGTACGGCAGCGCCTGCGTGTACGTCTTGTACTCGATCAGCTTCCCGTGCCGCGGTGGAGCAGCCCGATGTGGGGGTCGGCGGCGCGGACGGTCTGCAGGATAGACAGACTTCAAAATATTAAAGGATACTACGATACCTACCTACGATACTACCACAGAAAACCAGCGTGAAGCAGCCCCTGTGCTGTGTTTCGCCGAGTGAGTGAGGGTACCGGAGGCCCACCCGGAGGGGAAGGGGATAAATGGTTGGCAGCGCATTTGGTAACTGCCACTGTGTTGCAAGTGTCCATAAGCGGCGGCAATTGGCTTAACATCAGGGGCATCAGGTGATCCGCCTGCTCGTCTGCTATCTATCCATAAAAAAAATGATCCATTTTGTCTGCAAAAAAAAATTATAACATTTTCCACATTAGTTTACAACTGTGTCGCAAGCTATTAACGCCCACCTCTGACCTATTAGGTAGTCAGCGTTCCGAAGGATTAACCTATACAACATTGTGTAAATGTTATGAGTGTGTGTGTGTTTTGCGCGTGCGTGTGTGTGCGCTGACTTGATTTCTATGACAGACCGGCTTTAAAGATAAAGATAATTTTATATTTGCGTAAAACATGGTAGGTATACAGCTGTAGTTGTTTTTAATATTGATCACATGTTTTGCAAATATCTATATGCTTTACCTCCTTAATCATTGGAAGTCACGCTTCGACATGAATGAGGCGGCTCGGCCGAGTGATACCACGGTCTCACAGCAAACCAGCGTTGGTTCACGAAAAACATTTCGTCGAGTGAGTGAGCGTACCAGAAGCCCAATTCGGGGAGAGGGGAAAAAGTTGTAAGTGCACTTGTGACTCCACCCACTGGTGTTGCGGGTGTCTATGTGCGGCGCCAATCGCTTACCATCAGGACGTGATCCGTCTGCTCGTCTGCCACCTATCACATAAAAAAAAGACTTTCTGGTTGATGGATTTATTGTGAAGATTGACATGATTGAAAAGGGGGTGAATGATACGATGATGAATGACAGGGACGAATGGAAGAAGAAAACATACTGTGCCATTCCACCACCACATTGGAGTGATATCACTGCCTCACGAAAACCGGTGTGAAGCAGCCCCTGTGCTTGTTTTCGCCGAGTGAGTGAGGTACCGGAGGCACCCCCCGAGGGGTAGGGGATAAAAGGTTGGCAGCGCATTTGTAACTCCACTGGTGTTGCAAGTGTCCACGAGCGGCGGCAATTCCTACTATCGACGTTCCGAACCAGTGGTAGATTATATTATGTTTTGACATTCATAATTTGTTGTGGACCTAACTTGAATAAAGATTTTTTCTGTTATACTAGTTTTAAGTTTTATACCTCTGTTTTGTGTGCAATAAAAAGCATATTCATTCATTCTATTTCTATTTCTAATTGCTTACCATCAGGTGATCCGCCTGCTCGTCTGTTAACTAACACATAAAAAAAAAACCCAGTTAACCTGGGAACTGGGCACGAATATATACAGGGTCTCCCACCTGTCACAAAAAAAAACAGAGGGTCTAATTTGAAGTGGACGTTACGATCGAATCGGAGCTCCCCTCTCTTTCACACGCGCTGTGCGCGCTTTTGTTTGAATGTGACAGGTATATTCTCATCGACGGGATGTCTTCGTTATAAGCCAACAGTTCCTCACCTCTCCATCCAACTCCAAGCACAAGCCGGACACGTGGCTGCGGGGTGCTGCGGCCCGAAGTTCCGGATCAGGTTGCGAACATGCTTCTCCGCTGGGGGGATCACGCCTGAAAAATAAACATTTTCAGTACACTAAAATAAAAAGAAAAAAAAATACTACAAGTTTCGTTCTGGGCCCTGGCAGGCCTGTCCCACCCGCGTGTAGGTATCGACCTTGCAATACATGCGTCGTCCCCTCCGGAGGGCAAATTAGTAGAAAATCACGAACGAGCGGCGACGCACGCGCGACAGTTGCTTGCGATAGAAAAGAACGCACTTCTAGGTATGAATAATGGTAGGCATTGAACGCTGGGCGCACACCATGTTCAGTTCCATAGTGGCCCCGAAATACTTAAGGTGACGTCATATATTGAAAGTTGCTGCAAACTGATAACGATGACGCACACACGCAATACTTTATAAATAAAATGGTACCTAGTTGAATACTTATTTCATTTATTGCCTAGTATGTATATTTCTTGAAAAAAAAACCCAATTAATTTGTAAATAAACAAATATTGATAATTTTTATTATTTTACTTAAATTACATAAAATAGTAAATTGTGAACGAAACGAACGGACGCCATCTGCTTGTCACACGCTGTCCAAATTTCGGAAGCTAGTTTTGTTTCAATTTGTTTTCCGCTTTTTGTGTGTGTTTCGACAATTTGGCTATACTTTGGATACGACTCTCTGCATCTCTTGTTTGAACTTCTGCACTGTGTTCTTTTGGACTTCGCTGATTCATCTGATCGACCTCTGGCTGCCTCCCGGATTTTCTTTCGTAGGCTCCGAGGGAGTTTTTTCACAAGTTCCTAATCCTAATCAGCACCCAGAAAGATTAAGAACTGGTTCGTTCAGTGCTTCCAGTGCCTTCAATATGGGCACACTAAGGCAAAGTGCACCTCCGAGTCCAAA
>JABMDO010001520.1:0-15223 GCA_014851415.1 Cnaphalocrocis medinalis
ATACATTACACCTATTTGACACTCACAAGTTCAAAATGCATAGAACTTGACTTGACATCTGTTCAGTTTACTTTACTATTATTAAGTATACTAATTGTAATTAGAAGCTTTTGTACTAAATCCTAATCCTAACTTATCATAAATTCAAAAGTAACTCTCTCTGTAAGTTCCTCTTCACGCTAAAACTACTGAACGGGTTTGGTATACGTTTGTATACGACGGTTTAGACCCTGATGATTAAGCCTAATCCCATCACTAGTAGCGATGATTGATTTCTATGATGGAGGCATTTGCCCTGGGACAGTATAGGCTGATACTTTACTCTTTACTCTTCCTCATTAAATTCACCATCTCCAGGATTTTTTCATTTATTTCCTAATCATTGCAACGTTTCAGCCATCAGAAGATGCTCAAAGCCTAAACATAAGTTTGTCTAGAATTTTTCAGTCTGGACTCGCTGAAGAAGATGCTGGTCAGTCAGATCTTAACAACACACACACACACACACACACACACACACACACCACACACACACACTCACACACACACACACACACACACACACACACTCACACTGCACACACACACACACACACACACACACACACACACACACTCCACACAGAAATAAAACCGGCCACATATTGCAATAATTAACATTATTGTTACTTGTCACGTGTTAAAAATATTGTATTGCATTTTGAAAAATCAAATTTACTAGCATCTAAATCTGTAATGTTACTTTCTTAAATAATATCATATTTTCGCCACAATCAGTGTAAATACGTTGGCGGCGGTAGTTTCGTCGATATAGGGGCTATAACCAATATTTCGAAGCTTGTTTCTATAGAGAAATATCACTAATTGGCACGGCGTTTACGTCACTGTTTTTGATTGGCGTTAAATGTCACGCGACTAAATGTGGATTTTTATAATTTTTTATGTTTAAAAATATTAATGATCCTTACATTATATGATAAATATTTTAGATATTTTGTTCCTCTACGGTCATAATTGACAACAGTTTCAGTCAAAAAAATTGATATGAAAATTATAAATGCCATTTATGGTTTTTTGAGGTTCCCGGATGTGAATTACGCTTTTTAGAGTATTAATTACTCTAAAATTACGAGATGACAAAAGAAAATATTACACTGTGGGTGTTATAGCCAATATTCCTTTTACCACTATTTTTATATTTTTAAAATGATTTCTGGACGTACAAAAAAAAAACTCATTACAGATGTCAAAATTGTCAGATGTCATTTATAAATTAGTGAGCATAGAGTATGTTACTTACATACTTTGTATAGAGTAATCAGCTACTATCGGTGACCAGCGACATCTAGGAATTACTGTTTGAACTAAAAGTATATTTCTATGAAACCCGTAGTTTTCTTTTAAAATCCTATATTTAGGAAACTAAAGTACGCGGGCTGGTCGTATAATAAGCTATATCTATACAAATAAGTAGATACATTTTAATTATAGGTAGGTTTCTATGCGTATAATATATACCAAAATGTTTAGTTCAAGTAAATATTAGATATGCGCTGTCCTCCGATAGTAGCTGATATCTCCAAAGATTTAAATCATAGATAGCCCTCGCCATAACTTTGACCGCGCCGATTTGAGTCGCCACCTCAAATAACCTAGTTTTGCTCAACTGGGATTAGCACGAATTAGTTGCCGTTTGCCTTCGGTGACAGTTGCACGTTACGGCTGTCCTGGAATTTTTGACAGGAAAAAAGCATTCAAATGCCTTCATGTGCCTTTTATTGTGCAAGAAAATACTGACAATTCAAATAAAGGCGAATGGTGTAACATTTCACTCGTTAGTATTTATATTTCATCAATAATTTAATTTATTTTATTTTGTTGACAAAACATCAAAATCTGATCGCTAGCGCGTGACAGAGAGAGTATTATTGGCAATTACTGTGAGACAAAAAGAGGACAACATCATTATCTCGGTGGCCATATACTTAGACCCCTGTAGTACTCAGAACTCAGTTGATAACAGCTCATTTGTTAATGGTTATACAATAACCGGGAAAAGTACGTAGCGTCAGCAGTTTTAATAGGCATTGTTTTAAAAGCGGTCAGATATAAATAGCAATTTTATTTCGACTAAAATCAATAAACATGCAAATAATAATAACGTATTAAGTATTTATAAGTGAACGTTATTGTTTTAGAGTTCCGCAAGATGCGCGGTTAAAATAAAAAAATAAACAAAGGTATCCAGCGGGTCGGAAGGGATGAAATACCGGTTACCTGGACAATTTAGTCGATTTACTCTTCTCATTTCAAAGAAATTATTTATATTTGACTCTCCTAGGTCAGCGTAAAGTTAAAAGTATCTATTATATTTTGTGTTTCTTCTGTTGTTCTTATTCTAGAACACAAGTGCTTAAGCTACTTAGTACGGAGTGCAGGACATTAAATATGGGGGTTGTGTTAATTGTGATTAATTATAGTAAAAATTACTCATAATTTTTCTTAAGGAATAGTAGGCAAAGGCCTTTATCATAGAAATCAAGTCATAGCTACTATGATGGGGAGTAGGCATAATCACCACCCTTTATGCGTTTTGTGTCAAACCCGATATTCGCTCCTGTGATTAGAGTAATTTATTTGAATAAATAGATACATGTAATGGTAACATTTAGAATAAAATGTCCCGTAATAAAATTGCTTTTAATTTGGAATTGTTTTATTTTAAGTTCCCAGTAGGAAAATTTTGCTGACCGTATTTTATCCGTCATAGATAGTGGACTTTCGATGACACGCACACGTCATGTCTCAAATATTGCCTCGTTTTTAGGTGTCAGGGCATATCTATGATTTAAATCTTTGGATATCTCTATACCCAGTTTATAAGTTACTCTATGAACATATTTCGAATGAACGATTTAAATTTGATTGACATTTGACAGTTTGACAGGGACTAGACTTTTTTTAGGCTAGCGAGAAGCAAAGAAATATTACGATAACAACTACAATGGTACTTACATCGTTTTAGAATGAGCAGGTTTTTAAATAATTATTTTTCGTATTAAAAATTAAAATTATAAAATATAAAAAAACACGTAAGTAATATTTTTAACTCTAGTTTTGATTTCAATTATCAAAATGAAGAAATTTTACCTACTTAATGTTGTCAATTCATCATTGTAAATGCCAATCCACCCGATTTATTCTTAATCTCAATTTCAGCGCCAGAAAAGAAAGAGATGACACCGGAAGAGTTAGAAAAAGCGTCAGAACGAACAAATGATGTGAACAGAGCATGCGAGTCACGGGCAACGTAACGTACTACCCTGCAGACCAGGCCGCTGTCGCGTACTACGACGCGGCGAGAAAGAGAAAGGCTATGGTGTGCGAGAGATGCGCCGAAGCGGTCGTGATTAGGACTAAGGTATGTTTTTTTTATAATAGGGTATTTTACTGTCGTTGAAATATCGACATCCGATACCTATACTCTGATTCATAATCATGTAAATTAAACTGACAGGTGTCAATGACAAGTTTTTTTGCATTTTGCCAAATTGAGTGATAATGTATGGGGATGACACATTGACATCTGTCAGTTTACTTTACATGATTATTAATCAGAGTATAGATGATAATTTACTGTATAAGTGTACGATTATAGAAAAAACATTTTTAAAAAGTTTGAATAAAAGAAAGTTATAGTGCAACAAACTTTTGATATACCTGTCTCTTACTTAAACAAAATTTTGTACGGCGCTTGTATGTAGGAAGCACAAGCCTTGTGACGTCATTAATAGCGTATCGCTCTCCTTTTCTGATTGGGAACTTTGCAGCTCTATATCTTTGGAACTAATGATGATAGATTAAAAAATAAAAAGAGAGCTGTGGATTCATACTTCAAAACTTTACCCTATTATGTTCAACGTAATGTGATTAAGCCTAATCCCATCATAGTAAGCGATGACTTGATTTCTATGATGGAGGCCATTGCCCCTGCAGTGGGACATTATATAGGCTGATACTGTTTCTTTACAGAGACTCGTGGATGGTATAAAGAGTTGGACCCCGCTTCTAGAGCTGGATATAGGCAATGTTTCCTCCGAGTTGGTGGAGATATCAGATTCTGACTCGGAGGGCGAGGCCGTAGAGAAGGACGGGAATAAGGAGCTCATTGGAGAGAGTGGGGCAGCGTGAGTGTTTTTTTTTATGTTTATGTGCCAGATTAGGAGCTGCTGAACACCGGGGCTTATTATTTACTAACTGTAACCCGCGACTTCGTGCGCGTGGAATAGTTTTTTTAGGGTTCCGTAGCCAAAATGGCAAAAACGGAACCCTTATAGTTTCGTCATGTCCGTCTGTCCGTCTGTCCGTCTGTCCGTCTGTCACAGCCGATTTACTCGGAAACTATAAGTACTACAGTGATGAAATTTGATGGGAATATGTGTTGTATGAACCGCTACAAAAATATGACACTAAATAGTAAAAAAAAGAATTGGGGGTGGGGCCCCCCATACATGTAACTGAGGGATGAAAATTTTTTTTTTCGATGTACATACCCGTGTGGGGTATCAATGGAAAGGTCTTTAAAATGATATAAAGTTTTCTAAAAAACATTTTTCTTAAAGTGAACGGTTTTTTGAGATATCAGCTCTCAAAGTCGTAAAAAGTATGTCCCCCCCCCTCTATTTTTATAACTACGGGGTATAAAATTCTAAAAAAATAGAGGTGATGCATGCTAATTACTCTTTCAACGATTTTTGGTTTGATCAAAGTATCTCTTATAGTTTTTGAGATAGGTTGATTTAACTGTAATTTTGGTTAAGTTATTGTGCTTACACTGAAAACGATGGCTGAACCTTATAAGATAGATCAAAAATTATATTTGCTGCTACGGAACCCTTTGTGCGCGAGCCCGACTCGCACTTGGCCGGTTTTTTTTACATTATAGCGGACAAACACAGATACACTCTGTATATAAAAAAAATACGATGATGAAATTTGTTTATTTTTCAGTTTCATAGAAAGAGAGTTGGCGAAGACGATAAACGAGACGTGGCTGAAGTTCAGGATGGACGAGCGGCTCACTGAAGCTGAAGACGAGCTCGGCAAGGAGCTGAAGAGATTGGAAGGTTTGTGCTTTTGAAATGGGGGCTGTCGCGTCTGAAAAATCCGCTAGATGGCCTACTGTTAGTCTGAAGTCCAACTGTGTGATTGGTTATTTTTGATGTGAGATGTCACTAAACTAGACTATACCAGGGATGTTACGAATATTCGCATTCGCATTCGCTTATGCGAATGGTTCGCATCGTTTTTAACATTCGCATCGACATTAGCTTTCGCTTAAATCAATGCGAATGTTATGCGAATGCGAATGTGTGCAGGTCGTGCGTGCTCGATCTCGCGACTCTTGATCTTGCTAGACTGACACTGACTGTTCTTAAAATATAATTTGCCTTTATTAAACTTTGACTACTGAATGTCTGTCAAGTCAGTACATTTTGTATGTTTTTGTCTTTTAAGTAATAAAAATTATTGATTTATATGTTGTTTTTTTACATTTGATGTGACTAATGTCTTAAGTGCTTAACATTCACATTCGCATTCGCACATTGGCAGGGTATATAAACATTCGCATTCGCATTGGCGAATGGTAAAATTTTGACATTCGTAACATCCCTAGTCTATACGTACGCCATCTAACGGATTTTCCACACGCGGTAGCCCCCATTGGACTTGTATTGCTCGGGAAGCGTAATGGAATAAAATTTAAAAATAGTGTTTGTTTTTGTATTAACCATTTTCGGTAAATAATGTAACTTATTAGCTCTTAATAACGAAAGTTTGCTACACGACATTCAACCTTGAGTAGGTCCCAAATTAAAACTCGTGACTGTACAATAAAAAAAATGAGTTCAGTTTTATTTCTTTCCAATTTTCAGAGGAAACGAAAGAGATAGACACACTGCTGAGCGAGTGTCAGGTGGCGACAGACAAGCTGCGCAACGACCTGTACGCGACCTTCGAGCACGAGCGGCACGAGCTGCACAACCTGGTCATATACGACACACCCACCAATAAGGTAACTATAGTCGGATTTTTAATGGGGAGAAAAACTAACTTTTTATTTATCAAGACAGGGGGCGCATAACCGACTGTACCTTCATTTGAAAATTTGACATAACATCTGTTATATCGTATGGATAATTTGAAATTTATTAATTGTAATTAAGTTTTTCAATGCAAAACCGACATCAACGAATTTACAATGAAGAAACGCCATAAATCGCAAAAAATCATAAACTTGACAATAAACAGCA
Organism: Cnaphalocrocis medinalis; assembly: GCA_014851415.1. Classification (NCBI taxonomy): domain Eukaryota; kingdom Metazoa; phylum Arthropoda; class Insecta; order Lepidoptera; family Crambidae; genus Cnaphalocrocis; species Cnaphalocrocis medinalis. The sequence goes on from JABMDO010001520.1 coordinate 6,315, forward strand.
ATAAACCATTTGACTTTGACACTGATAGTAGTGACAGTAAACAAAGTGCAGTCGGCGATCGTGCCATATACAAAATGCTTTCCGTGTTTTTTTTTTGTTTTTATGTGATAGGTAGCAGGCGAGCAGGCGGATCACCTGATGGTCAGCAATTGCCGCCGCCCATGGACACCTGCAACACCAGTAGAGTCACAAGTGCGCTGCCAACCTTTTATACCCTTCCCCCCCGAGTGGGCCTCCGGTACCCTCACTCACTCGGCGAAACACAGCACAGGGGCTGCTTCACGCCGGTTTTTCTGTGTGTTCCTCCCCATTAGACAAAGTGATTTGACAGATGTCAATGTGTCACTCCCATACATTTTACAATGGACATTTGCATCTGTCGAATCACTTTGTCTAACTAAAAATCCGACTATAATATAAAATAATTAATTTGTGTCAAGGGGTCACTCACCGAATTTAAACAGAAAATACAAACATTTAAAAATAAAAATTGAAAATTTCGGTGGGAAATGGCGGGGTGTGTATAGAGATTAGACCCTATGTTCCTTCGGGGAAAACTTAGAGAAAGTATCAAATAGAATGGCTAAGCGCGTATCACCGTAAGGGACTGATATTTATATAACCCGGCCAAATGAAAAATAACTGAAGATTACTTCAGTACGGTAGCCTGTTATCTCTTACTACGACTAAATTTGGTTGGTTACCGTAATAGTAAAAATACGAATAAAAATCGCACTTAGGTTACTATGGCAACTAGCTTTGTTGGGCGCAGTTCACAACTGAGCCCATCAAAAAAAGTGGAATTTGTCAGAATTTAGTCAGACAAAAAATCATGATTCTGTCTATTTTACTCTTAGCTATTTTTGTATATAGTTGTTCCGTTTACACGAATATTATTATTTGCGTGTCCTCTCTATTTGATACTATCTCTAAGGGAGAAAATGTTTGCTTTCATCAGTATAATGCCCTCGAGAAGTAATTAAAATCCATACTAATATTATAAATGCGGAAGTAACTCTGTCTGTCTGTCTGTCAAAAACAACTCAACGGATTTAAATGAAATTTGGCATATAGATAATCTAGACCCTGAGAAAGAACATAGGCTTTTTATTGCGAAAAGGGGGTTGTAAGGGGTTAAAAGGGGGGTAAAAAGTTACTTTTCCACGCGGACGAAGTCGCGGGCGGCCGCTAGTCTATACTAATATAATAAAGCTGAAGAGTTTGTTTGTTGTTTGTTTGTTTGTTTGTTTGTTTGTTTGTTTGAACGCGCTAATCTCCGAAACTACTGGTGCGATTTGAATAATTCTTTTTTTGTTGGATAGTCCATTTATCGAGGAAGGCTATAGGCTATCAACATAATAATATTAAGGGGGTTGTAAGGGGTTAAAAGGGGGGTAAAAAGTTACTACGAAGTCGCGGGCGGCCGCTAGTCGTTAATAAATCACGCTGATACTTTACTTTACGCATTTAAAACAAAATTACGAAGCATTATCTGTTACAGTACACATGCTTAGAGGCATCAGCTCCCGCCCAGACAGTCGAACAGAAGACTTCTCCTGCCGAGGTGAGATTACTCTCTTCCTGTAGGCCTAACATGCGCACCGCGACAAAATTTTGTCGACTCTCTTTCGCGCGTACGCATCCTTCTATCCCGCTCATCGCTCAGTCAGGTGAGCGAGAAGCAACTTGCGCCGACAAAATACGAGTGTCGACAAATTATCTCGTGGTGCGCATTTTAGCCCGGCTGAAACCTATCGCTGTTCCCCTTTCTCTTAACCTGGTTTTTAGTAACGCATCTGTCCTTCCAGTTAATCGTATTTTTTTTTTTATGTGATAGGTAGCAGACGAGCAGGCGGATCACCTGATGGTAAGCAATTGCCGCCGCCCATGGACACATGCAACACCAGTGGAGTTACAAGTGCGCTGCTAACCTTTTATCCCCTCCCCCCCCCCGATGGGCCTCCGGTACCCTCACTCACTCGGCGAAACACAGCACAAGAGCTGCTTCACGCCGGTTTTCTGTGAGGCAGTGGTATCACTCCGGTCGAGCCGGATATATTATTATTATCCGGTATTGAAATAATCTATGTACCTATCATTTTAAAAGTATATGTGTATGTATATATTTTATATATTTTTATATCTGATTATTTATTAAAGTATAAAATTATAGCAGTATCTCGTTTTAATTTATTACTAGTATACATTTATGTATTTATTATGATGTTTTTTTCTTATTACCTACATAAAAGATCTGCACTGCCTTACCCCTTGTTAATTCGCTGCATTATTCCTCTACCTAAAGGTTGTCTGGAAGAGATCGCTATTAGCGATAAGGCCGCCGATATTGTATTTGTAAATTACTATTATCATTAAGTTCTGTAATGTGTTGTGCAATAAAGAGTATCTATCTATCTTTAGTGTAAATAAATAAATACAAAACAACCAATGTCTTCCATGTTGGACCTGACGTCAAAGTAACGCCATCTATCGGATTTTGCATTTGCAAAAACCCTCATTCAATCAATATAGCCGGCCTCGATGGCGCAGTGGCTAAGGTTTTCGCCCGAAGCGAAAGGTCCCGGGTTCGATTCCCGGTCAAGTCAATTTAGGAAACGACATATATTTTTTTTATTTCCTTTTAAGGAAACATACAGCTTCTTATATACTACATCATAAATTTAACTTATAATCCATACTAATATTATAAATGCGAAAGTAACTCTGTCTGTCTGTCTGTCTGCTACTCTTTCACGCCAAAACTACTCAACGGATTTAAATGAAATTTGGTATACTATAATCTAGACCCTGAGAAAGGACATAGGCTACTTTTTATTGCGAAAAGGGGGTTGTAAGGGGTTGAAAGGGGGGTAAAAAGATACTTTTCCACGCGGACGGAGTCGCGAGCGGCCGCTAGTAGATAATACATTAGCAATAATAGTTTCCAAAGCTAATGAAATGTTTATAAGTTTTCTTGGGTCTGGGTGTTCTGGGTTGACGCTCCCAGTTAATTATCGTCATCTGGTACTCATAGTACAGGTTGCCTGTTTGAGACCAGGTTCATTGGTGTGATTGTCTGGCGCATTTATATATTAACTAGCGGCCGCTCGCGACTTCGTCCGCGTGGAAAAGTAACTTTTTAACCCCTTACAACCCCTTTTTCGCAATAAAAAGTAGCCTATGTCCTTTCTCAGGGTCTAGATTATCTGTATACCAAATTTCATTTAAATCCGTTGAGTAGTTTTGGCGTGAAAGAGTAACAGACAGTTAGTATGGATAGTGACCCGCCCTCACATCCTTTGTAAACATTAGTTCTACCCTCTAGTAATAGATGGCGCTGGGCACCGATTGTATCGCGCTAGTGTTTTGACTTTTCGGTTTGTGTTTGAGCCATGTCAATGTCTAAAGAATATATCTCTTTATAAATAGTACTAGTGGCCCGCCCTCACTTCGCTTCGGGGCCGTAATTCATAAATGAGCCAATAGATGGCGCTGTATCCAATTACATCGCGCAAGCGTTTCGTGTTTTAGGTTTACCTATAAGCCTTGTCGTTGTCTATAGAAGTTATCTCTTTATAAATAGTATACCAAGATTAGTAAGTTTGAAATATTTTTCAGACCCGATCGAAACGCCGAGCGTCTTCGGCCATGGAGAGTGCGGCCAAAAGACCGGCCATACCGCTCGGGTACGCTCCACTAGACCCCGACAAATCTGCAACGGCCCCGGTATGTCGAAATACGGTTTATTTTTATTTAGTCTGTTGCCCACTGCTGGGCAATAGCCTCCCCAAATCCCTTCACCGCTCTCTATTTGGCGACCGACGACCTGTTTGGTGTAGTGGTTTGAGCGCCAGTTGATACGCAAGGGTCGCGGGTTCGATTCCCGCACCAACACAAATGTTTGTTGATGAAACAGATATTTGTGTTGGGTCTGGGTGTTTGTAGTACCTTCGTTGTTTCTGGTTTCCATAGTACAAGGGAAAACCTTAGTTTGGGACCAGGACAATGTATGTGATGTTGTGTCAATATTGTCTCAATAATATTTAATGCCATTTGTGGCCAATCGCGGGCAAAGCTATTGAAGTCGTCGGATCAACGTTTTTCGGACCTACCTCGCTATATTAATAAGATTATTTTAGAAAAAATCTTAAGTTGGCTACAGTTGGTTGGTTTTCCCAGAACTAGCAAAAAGAAAGGATAGAAAGGTTGGCAGCGCACTTGTGACTCCACTGGTGTTGCATGTGTCCATGGGCGACGGCAATTGCTTACCATCAGGTGATCCACCTGTTCGTCTGTTACCTATTCCCGAGGTCGATCACCAACAAGATGGACGGACAGTATTAAATCCATCACGGGGTGTTCAGTAACTGAGTGTACAAGAAGTGCCACTAACAGAGAAAAATGGAGAAAACTCGCTAAAGCAGCTACCCAAAAGACAATCCATGACCACGACCACTCCGTCAGGAGTGTACGACTAAGAAGAAGACTCTAATAGCAAAAAACGGAAGCCTTATAGATTTGTCATGTGTGTCTGTCCGTCCGTAAGTTACAGTCACTTATTTTACTTTTATTTGTTTGTCTTCAGGAATCCAAACCCGAGTCTACAGTTGATACATCGAAACTGGATGATGATGTAAGTGTCGCAGTGTTTTTTATTTTTTGCAAGTTTAAAGGTACTTTAAAGAGTAACATCCAGATATTTTGGATTACTGTGAATGCTTTGTTAAATTTGACTACGTTAGTTGTATTGCTATTACCACATACCGTGAATGTTGTGAATAATTTGGACAACTTGAATGTAACTTTATATGTGATGCTGTACATATATCCAACAGATCAAAGTATACAAAACTGTCAAAGGAGTTCTCCCATTATGGGTTGGGTCTATGTACGCTTAATTAAAAATCGGAGAAAAAATTGCTTATTACGAGAAAAATACAATGAATTCCATATAATGCACAGTTTCGTGGTTATAAAATAAAAAAGATGACCATTTTTCAACGTTTACCAATGACAAGACGCGTGAGACGACGGTGACCAAAGACAAAAAAAGCAACTGTCAATGTCAATGTCTGTCAATGTGACGTTAAACGGTTTGGTTTGTTAGGGTTTTTTGGATAGTTTTCATTTCTTAGTCTGTGGTTTGTTCCGTCAAAGGTCAGACAGATAGACAAACGTCAAACGTCATCGAATTCGTAATGTCAGTCAATAGGTAACCAACATTGACAACCATTTTGTTGTGTTACAATCCTTTGCTAAAATAAATTGTTCCTTCCAAAAAACAACGCTACAATAGAGAAATTGGATAGTCAAAAACTATTCTTCATATAATCCTCTATATTTTGGTATAGGGTACGTATACCACGTCCAGACTCCATACATTCTGGGACAACTCCTTTCTTCAATTGACTTTCATCCAAAGTAATCCTAACTTAATGTCACTCTGATTTGAATGAAATTTGGTATACAGACCCTGAGCACAAAATAAAGACTCTGACACAGAAGGCTGACTCAGCCTTGGTTTAGAATTTAGAAGAGTTCCTTGACATATGCTAGGGTTGTTGCCCGGCATGAGTACATAAGCGCGCGGCCTCTACCTCAGACCTCGACAGTTCGACAATCTTATGTCATAAGTTAGGATTAATGTGGTTGCCCGTTAGTGCGCATGCGTGAGTACATGACATATTTTTAGCTCTTAGTGGGCAGTCAGCCTTCTGTGTCAGAGTCTTTATTTTGTGCCCTGAGACAGGAAATTTTTTGACGTCTACATTTTTACATTGGAAGACGTCACATAATTTATGGTTTCATCAAGAAGGTTAAATAAACCCTTAGGATTTATTTCCATACCCACTGCCCATTAAGGGGTTAAAAGGTGTTTATTTATATATTTGCAGAAGGACATAAATCAGTCCTAAAAGTGTCAGTGGAGACTATCGTCAGCTCATAGCGAGTTAAGCACTTACGAAATTTGTCGGCTTAGTAAGGGGTTCGGTTAGTATAATGGTAGTAGTGCCCTGTAGCTAGGGGCGTTAAGAATACTGCCAAGGTATTCCCGGCCTGTCGTAAGAGGCGACTAAACGGGCTTCGGAGTACGTGAGCATGCCACTACTGGGGAGCGGCTACTGGAAGGGAAAAAATCCTACTGGGTGTCCTGGTAGGTCGCGCATTTGGGAAGGGCTGCATTGCGCCAAACAATTTGGCTGAAAGTGGCGAGCGCGATTTGCGGTACGGTCCAGTCCCGGCTGTGGGGTATCCGACCGCGATCGCGCTGAGATGGACACCCCAAGGGTTTTGGTTAGGGTTAGAGTCCCACACACCACCTTATCCCCCACATGTGGCAAGGTGAAGGCCATGATGGTTTCCCCTGGGGAAAAAAAAGTATAATGGTAGTACAGCCACCTAGACTGTGGAAGGTTATGGGTACGAGTCCCAACTGAACCATCCGATGAATTTCAAGTGCAATATTTAAAGAATAAATTGCAAAGCATTGCTATACCAGAAATAAAAAATTAGGTGTTTATTTTATTTTTCAGAAGGACATATCAGTCCTAAAAGTGTCAGTGGAGGCGGCGCCTCGCGACCTGCCTCCGGCCGGCGAGCTGGTACGCGCGCCGCTCCGCGCCGACATGTGCGTGTACGCCATGCGGAACACCTTCGGCTCCTGGGTGCGGGCGAAGCTGCTGGACGTGCAGGGGAAGAACACTGTGCCTGGGGTGAGATACTAACACTAACACTATACCCAAAACTGGAATTCAAGACCAAAAAATCTACTACAATGTTGCTACTGCAAGAAAATGATCGTAGCGTAGTATACCTTTTTTTTTCTAAAAACACTCGCTGATGTAATTTATTTATTGGTAATTTTGATTCTATAATTTGATAAAAATATTTTATTTACTTTTTTTCACGTAAATACAAGACCCTTTAATAAAACTTAACCATCCGTAATTTTAGTTTTCAAAGATGTCTACCCACAACATTTTAACAATGTATGAAAACTTGACAGTTTAGTCTGCATAATAAGAAAAATAATGCCAAAAAGGTTGGCGAAACCTAAAAACGTCACTTAAAAATGACATAAGTGACTTTAACAGATTTAACAGTGACGTATCTGTCGTAGATTTTTTGGTCTTGAATTCCAGTTTTGAGTATAGACAACGTAGACAGTCAACAGTAGTGTATCAGCTTATACACTGTCCCACTGTAGGGCAAATCACCGTGTCCAGGGTAAGATAATCATCATCATCATTACAGCCAATAGACATCCACTCCTGGACATAAGCCTCCCTCAAAGTTCTCCACACAGATCGGTCCTGTGCCACCCGCATCCAAGGGACTCCCGCGACCCCCACTAGATCTTCGGTCCACCTTATGAGGGGTTTTCACTCAAGGACCTTTCCGCCCAACTGCCGTCTGTTTTCTTCGCAATGTGTTCTGCTTATTGCCTTAAACCGAGCAATTCTTTCCGCTACGTCTGCGACCTTAGATCTTCTGCGGTTCTCCTACCATCAGACGGAGTGAGAGCATTTTGATTGTCGTCAATATAAAAAAAAAACCGGCCAAGAGCGTGTCGCACATGAAAGGGTTCCGTAGCCATGAGATGGGCCGACCTTGTTTTCATAGTTTGTAGGTAGTTATTTCCATACATTACCATTTAATTAGAGCAACTGCACGTCATAAGTTGGTCGAGTTGTATTAAAAAAACTATGTATAATACAGAGTCCGCTATAGATTTCGTTCTTCATTCGAAGTAGTACAATCATATTTTTTTCAGAATTATTGCAATAGTATTTCAAAAGTTTAGGGGGGGGTGGGTAATTTTAACTTTGTATTAATATATCTCGAGACTGGGTGGTTCCGATCCAAATGGATTCAAGGCAATTTTTGTAGATTTTAATGATACCTTTTTAACGATACCCCACCCGATGTGCTAGGTCAATTTTTTTTTTCGAGTTAACTTTTTCGCTGTATGGGAGGGAGGGGTGAAAAATAATTATTTTTTCGATAATTTTAAACGTATTCTTGAATTATCAGTATGCATTTCCACCAATTTTCGTGGCAATCAGTGCAGGAAACGGCGGAGAAGAACGAGCCAGGACAGACGCACGGACAGACAGACAGACATGACGAAACTATAAGGGTTTCCTAGTTGACTACGGAACCCTAAAAAGTCACTGAGGACTCTTTCGTTGCAGTCCTCGCACACTTTCACGATTATGATGTTATAACGAAAAATTTCAGACGTTTTAGCACTAAAATTAGTTTTGGAGATCATCATCATTCCTGGTGGCAAAAAGGATGAAAGCCACAAATGAAATCAAAATCAAATCAATATATCGTAAACACAGGTTAACAAAAAAGATGACATCACACATTTCAGACCACTATGTTCACCGAGATATGGTATACGAAAATAGCATGAGTTTGAAATACTATCCTCGCTATCGAAAACTATCGCTTTGTCTCTTTCATTGTGATGCATTGAAAGAGACAGAGCAATAGTTTACGTTATGTCAGTTTAGATGTCAACTCATGGAAGCGCTACAGGAGAGACTTTACGTTTTGCAGCAGACCTCTTCCTTTAAAACAACATCTTTGCCAACCGCACTCGATGTAGCATCGACGTCGATACGCTGGCTCACAGTAAATCTGTCAACATCCAAATAGCCGCCACGCAGGCCTGCGCCGGCGCTGTTCAGTACACTTTACGCCTCTTCGTGCGCATCGTGAGATACTAAAGCAAGGGAGACGTCACGAGCTTGTTAGGATGTAATGGGATGTTATAAGGCTTAAATCGAACTTCATCTGGACTTTGGGAGTTAAAAGCTGGGCAGTCAAAAGTGGTGTAGCTAGGTGTGGGCGAAGTGGGCCTTCGTCCACGGCTAGAGATGCAAAAATTCAAAAAAACA
>JABMDO010001521.1:0-13164 GCA_014851415.1 Cnaphalocrocis medinalis
ATAGCATGTGTAGCTATTAACACCCATTCATGAATTCGGATATATGTACTCATTCAACATATCCATGTATTGCTCTAAAGAGTAATTACAATGAATTTCTTCTCCAACGCATGTAGCATTATCTGAATCATAGATACAGTTGTATCGTATTCTTCTTCTTTGACAATTTTTCCAAAATCTTCCGATCTATTTTCCATTTTCTCTTTAGAATCATTTACAAGTACATAATCATCTTCTAAGTTTTTTGTTATATTACTAGATTTTTTTACTCTTATGTATACATTGTCTAAATTCAAATTGGGATCAAAGCTATCTACATAGTCATTTAAATCAAAATCTGGGAATTTTCTCTTATTTCTAACTACATTGCTACTTAAACATATGTTCCATAAGAGTAGCATTATTAATGTTTTGAATTGCGAGTGCTGGACACCCATCTTTATTTCTTCTGTTCACGTAGTTGGCTCTTGGGATTTGCTCAAGTAGTTTATACTAGACACGAGTATGGTCATTTTGCTTTGGTTTTGAAGTTTTCTACTCTACTCCCGGAATCACCATCTGTAAAAGAAAAACTTTATGAGATTTTGTTTTGAAAAGTCGTCAACAAAATCTGGGTTCAAGCGTTCGTTTAGAAGTAATTCAGTTTTTGAAAATGGTCCAATCTTGTTTAGAACTTTGATCACAAGCACCAGGATTGGGGATTAGGTACATTTTCCTACGACACGGGCAATTTTTTAAACGGTTTTATTTAGCTCACCCCGTTTGTTTTATTATTTATTCTTGGGTCAAATTTGGTAATTCAAATTTCACCCATTCCTGTCAACCGATTAATCTGAATTTGTATACACTTTGGATTTTGGTGACAATACAATTATGTTTATTCATTGTCATTATTAATCCAAGATGGCCGCCGCTACAAAATGGCGGATAATTTAGGTTTTATTAATTCCAACAATATGGGTATCAAATGAAAGGGCTTGACAAGCATAATACAATATACTGTAAAAAATTGAAATCCAAGATGGCGGCCGCTACAAAATGGCGGATAACGTAGGTTTTATCAATCCCATCAATATGGGTATTAAATGAAAGTGCCCAATTAGTGGAATACAATGTACTATATAAAATTAAAATCCAAGATGGCACCCTCTACAAAATGGCGGAAGACTTAGGTTTTATCAATCCCATCAACATGGGTATCAAATGAAAGGTCTCAACAATTTACTATGTAAAATTTAAATCTAAGATGGCCGCTGCTACCAATGGCTGATAACATTTTTTTATAAATCCCACCATTATTATCATCATTTCAGCCAATAGATGTCCACTGCTGGACATAGGCCTCCCCCAACGTTCTCCACACAGATCGGACCTGTGCCACCCGCATCCAAGGGACTCACGCGACCTTTACCAGCTCGTCGGTCCACCTAGTGGGAGGCCTGCCACGGCTACGGCCTCCTGCACCGTGGCCTCCACTCAAGGAGCAAGCACTTGTGGGAGAGCCATGCTTCGGCATGAATGGGCCGGCTCGACCGGAGTGATACCACTGCCTCACAGAAAACCGGCGTGAAGCAGCCCCTGTGCTGTGTTTCGCCGAGTGAGTGAGGGTACCGGAGGCCCACTCGGGGGGGGAAGGGGATAAAAGGTTGGTAGCGCACTTGTGACTCCACTGGTGTTGCAGGTGTCCATGGGCGGCGGCGATTGCTTACCATCAGGTGATCCGCCTGCTCGCCTGCTAACTATCAAATAAAAAAAAAGGACCTTTCCACCGCAACGGCCGTCTGTTCTCCTCGCAATGTGCCCTGCCCATTGCCACTTCAGTCACGCAATTCTTTGGGCTATGTCCGTAACACACGCATTAAAGACTTTCGTCTTTAGACACTGAGGTAGATGAGCCGAAAATATGCTGCATGGCTTCCCGAACACTGCCCAGCCGAGTTAGATTCGCCGATCGACCTCTTTCTGGAAGTTGGACTTACCAAGTTGCACTTTTGTCCGAGGTAAATATATTCGTCTACAACTTCCAGTGTAGAGCTTCCAACTTTTACAAGAGTGGGTACGACATGAGAGTCCAACATGACTTTCGTCTTGTCCATGTTCATTTTGAGACCCACTTGTTGAGAGACTCTACTGAGGTCGTCGAGCATTCTGCTTAGGTCTTGCCAGCCATGACTACGATATCATCGGCAAATCAAAGGTGCGTCATGTACCTACTCGCCATTTATATTGATGCCAAGTTCATCCCATTCCAAAAGCTTTAAAACGTCCTCCAACAAAGTTGTGAACAGTTTCGGCGATATGACGTCACCCTGTCTCACACCTCGCTGGAGTGGTATAGGCTTAGACTTCTGGTCCTGAAGACGGACTTACATGGAGGCGTTTGCTTACAGGGACTGCAACACTTGTATGTACCGGTAAAATCCCACCAAATCCCACCAATATGGGTATCAAATAAAAGGGCTTGACAAGAAAAATACAGTGCACTATACAATTGAATGAATTGGACAGAATGTGAAACACAAACTAAAAACTAGAAAATAAAATAGGTAAAAAAACTTTTTAAGTTAACGGTTTTATGTTAAACATACATTGCAATGTTTAAGATAATGTACTAAAAGCCTAAAATAATAAAATAGATAGTCGTGGGATTATAAAATATGCATAGACTAGACTAAAATAAAACCGTGGGGCACATCAATGTCTACAAATTATCGACTTAATGTGCGATAGAAGATCGTTTAATTCGTCGTTAGGCAGTTGGCCCGCAGACGTGAGGAAACATTACAAAAACAAACATTTTACCAACGATTGTAGACAATTGACGTGCCCCACGGTTTTATTTTAGTCAAGTCTATGCATAGTTTATAATTCCCACGACTATCTATTTTATTATTTTTAGGCTTTTAGTACTTTATCTAAACATTGCAATGTATGTTTAACCATAAACCGTTTAACTTAAAAAGTTTTTTTACCTATTTTTTTTCATTTTGGTTTAGTATATTGAATTAGAAATAGAAAAATGTATTATTAGGACATCACAAAGCTCGCTCCAGCCTGATAAGCAGAAGGAGAGCCCACGTTACAGTTACAATGGACGCTACAAAATTTTTAGGCCCAAATCTTTTTGCTGTCGCACTTTGCATTTGGTGCATTAAAGGTACTTAGATATTTTTATCAATCTATACATGATTATGCTGAGCTGCTGATTACTCAGAGGCCGTACAAACAGACGGGTTTGGTGTCAAGTAGATAAGCAAACAATATCTGATATATCGGCAGAGCTTGTCTAAGCAAACAGTCATACAAGAGTGTTATGTCACAAAACTTCTTATTCGTGTATGTAGTCAACATTTGTTTGTGATTAACAAACTTGTGCTTTAGATGTTTTCTTAAGCGCTTTTTTCGGTTCCGTAACCAAATGACAAAAAAATCCTTCAATCAAATCAAATATGGTAATGAATGTTACTTGATGCTACGGAACACTTAATGGACGCACTCGAACTTGCCCGGATTTTTTTTTCTGTGTAAGTGTAAGACAAGAGTCACTCGATGGCAAGCGATTGACGTGGCTCATTGGTGGTGTCCATGGGCACGAATGACGCATAAGGAACGAATCACAAGTGGATTTTCAATATTTTTAGACAGTTAAAATGTGTGAGTGTATCTCAGAACATTTACATCCCTTTAACCACGTGTTCTACCAACCATTCTGAACAACATTTAGTTCTATGACTTAAAAAAAATCGCATAGAAATGACAACTTTTCATATAAAGCTGGTCATGTAGTTCTTCATTTTGTATGGGGTTGGGGAGTCGAAAATGTTTTATGAATTTCCAAAAGCCATTAAATTTAATATTGTTTAGGATAGTTGGTAGCGTGCATGGTTTATTTAAATTTTCACAGACACACAATGTATTACTTAGTTCACGCACAAGCTGCTAGTCCCTATCACAAAAGTATACTTATTCAACTCTGCCAATGAAATTTGAGACATCATCATCATGATCATCATCAGCCCACTGCTGAGTATTATCTTATTACCTACATAACAGATCTGCACTGCCTTACCCCTTGTTAATTCGCTGTATTATTCCTCTATTGCTATCGCTGTTAGCGATAAGGCCGCCGATATTGTATTTGTAAATTACCATTAACATTCAGTTCTGTAATGTGTTGCGCAATAAAGAGTATCTATCTATCTGACTGGCCGGATGGCGCATTTGGAAGTGACCCTGCCTCATTCGCCTAAAGGTCGTGGGTTCGATCCCTACCCTGGATAAACATTCGTGGGATGAACACTGTGTTTGTTCAGTGTCTGGGTGTACCTAATATATGTATTTAAGTATTATATTTGTGATACCTCTGTTGTCTGATATCTGTAACACAAGTACCTACTTAAGCTACATACTACAGAGTCAGGTCAATGTATGAGATGTTGTAAGAATTTATTTATTACTAGCGGCCGCCCGCAACTTCGTCCGCGTGCAAAAATAACTTTTTACCCCCCTTTTAATCCCTTACGACCCCCTTTTTTGCAATAAAATAGCCTATGTTCTTTCTCAGGGTCTAAATCATCTGTATACCAAATTTTTCATAAATCCGTTGAGTAGTTTTGGCGTGAAGAGTAACAGACAGACAGAGTTACTTTCGCATTTAGAGGTATAATATTAGTATGGAAATATCTATCTGAGTATAGGTCTCTTCTATATCACGCCACTCCCCACGATCCCCTGCCAACCACATCCGTTGCTTCTACCATTACAATATCGTCTAACGAACGGAAATTTGAGTATAGTTAATTAAACAAGCGATTAATTGAAAAGGCAATCTGTATGTCGTCATTCACACTCGTAATTATTAGCATCGCAAACATAGCAGGTTTTCCTTACACAAAGCAATCAATCAGTATTTTTGTATGCAAATACAGTATCGTTTATCAACACCCATACCGCAGACTATTATACAGAGACAAATCTTCTAAATGACATCCAAAATTAATAATTAATATTTAATATCCTGTAGGATAACTAGGAATATTTTATCGGTATCACAACCCTGAAAGCAGCCCCAGTGCTGTGTTTCGCCGAGTGAGTGAGGGTACCGGAGGCCCTACCCGGGGGGAAGGGGATTTTAAAGGTTGGTAGCGGGCTTGCGACGCCACTGGTGTTACAGGTGTCCATGGGCGGCGGCAATTGTTTACCATCAGGTGATCCGCCTGCCCGTCTGCTACCTATCACATAAAAAAAAGAACACTATGACGCTTGACTGAGGTCCACGTCATAGGTAGTTATACCCGCCTTTTATAAGGTTAGAGAAAGATGGAAGTCCTTAATGTCATAATGATAATTCTCACAACATTTTTTAATTATTTATCTCGATCGGGTTCGATTCCCGCATCAACTAATGTTTGTTGATGAACAGATATTGTCTTGGGTCTGGGTGTTTGTATTCCTTCGTTTGTTTTCTGGTTTCCATAGTACAGGGAAAAACCTTAGTTTGGGACCAGACAATGTATGTAATGTTGTTTCAATTTATTTATTATTATTTATTTATTTATTATCTCATAATTGACCTGACCCGTACTAAGTACTTAAGCACTTGTAAGGGTGCGTTCACAGAACGGCGCTACGTGGAGTGAGCGAAGACTTATAAAAATGACCTATCACTGCTCATCAGATGAGATGTGTAATGCGAGCAAAGTGATTGGTCAGTTTTACAAGTCTCCGCTCACTCTCCGGAAATGAGCACCTGAGTTTCAGAAATTCTCAGTGTCAGCCCGATCCGTCTTGTACCCCCGTGCTTCGGAAAGCACTTTAAGATATTGTTCCTGTGCCGGATTATTTTTCGGTCGTGTCACTCTGGTGTCCTATCGAATAAAGAAGGTAAGGGAATAGAGAGCGCATCTGTGTTTGCGCAGCCACTTGAGCACTTAAATATACCCTGCGTACGTGGCTGATCATTAAAATCTGATCTGATCATTAAGCCGTAACCGAACATGGGTTGGAGGATTTATAATGTACTAGTGGCCCACCCTCACTTCGTTTCGGGAAAGTAGTTCCACTGTCTACCAATAGATGGCGCTGTAGTCAATTACATCGCGCAACTGTTTCGTGTTTTCGGTGTACGGTGGCCTGCACATCAAGTTACTCCAATCTGTCAAATTTCTTCATTCGAAACTCACTTTTATGTCAAACGTGTTTGGTTCAATATCAACTGAGGAAATTTGACTGATTGTAGTAACTCGATGTGCTGGCCACTGTACCTATAAGCTCTGACGAAGAGTATGAGAGTAGCCTCTTTATGAAAAGTAGGTATAGATAAAGATAATATTTAATATTGTAGAGCATTATTTCATCTCAACTTGGAATAATTAAAGATGAATATTTTGATGTTTATGATGCGATGTTTGGAATTTCATATCAAATGGAAAAGTGATATTTTACCAAAGTAATCTAAGTTCTGCTAATAGCCGGTAACATTTCAGTTAAAACCACAAATTGGTTTCGTGTGAGCAAAATGCTCACAAGCTGTGAGCATTTCGTTCACGCTGAGTTATTGTTTAGTATGGTAAAAGCTTTATACCATTGGGGATAATGTGATGCGATTTCGTTACGCTTCAAAGAAAATGCGGTTTAAATTACTTGTTTCTTTTAGTGATTGGTGGTAGACGAGCAGACGTATCACACCTGATGGTAGCAATGTCCATCGAATTAGGAGGGTAAGGGAATAGAGATAGCACCTGTGTTTGCGCACACACTTACACTATAATATACCCTGTGTACTTGGCTCATCGTTAAGATTGGGCGCCGTAGTAACGTCGGTTGAAGAATTTAATTTTATTATTATAGGACTTTGAAAGTATGCCCTTTTCTGAACTGTTCAAAGAATATTTAGGATTTTGCATTTGGTATTATTTCTTCTGGGTCTTGTATTTTTTACAACTACGAATTTCCACTTTGTAGTCAGTTTTCTACAAAATTGAGGTCTTTGAAATATTAAATTTCTCTTATAAATGTATACCTACATTACTACTTGAAATATTCTAAAGGAGGAAACTCTATTTAATTTGTTCGCCCTAGTTTTGGCTAGGTAAATAATGTTAAAAAGCACTAAATTATTACCTTGAGGAAAACCATGCTTCGGCATGAATGGCTCGGACACGGTAGGCGCGTCTTCACGCTGGTCTTCTGTTTGACCTTGGTACCTATCAATCCGATCAAGCCGGCCCATTCATGCCACAGTGTGGCTCTCCCATGGAAATGTTCCACATATCCGATATATTTTTTTTTGTATTTAGAACAGTCAAGATGACCACACTCCGCCTGATCGTGAGCGGCCGTGAGATCCAAATACGAGGTTGACAGGCACAAACAAAGTACCTATTGAGTCTGTCATCCTCACCCTGAAGGCCTGTTGAGATGCCGTTTCACGCCCCGTCTAAAAAAAACCCAAGATTATAAGGAGAAAAACATGAAATCCGAATCCGATAGAATTTCTACACATTGTAAAACTAAGCAAAGTAGAATAGAATAAACATTTATACACAGTTTAAAGTCGCTCAGTGGGCCATGGAAAGAGCTATGCTCGGCGTTTCTCTGCGTGATCGAATCCGAAACGAGGTGATCCGGCAGAGAACCAAAGTTATCGACATAGCTCACCGGATTAGCAAGCTGAAGTGGCAGTGGTCTGGCCCTCTGCCGCAGAACTGACAACAGTTGGGGTAAACGAGTTCTGGAGTGGAAACCGCGGTGGAAACCGCGGTGGAAACCGCGTCTTGGTAAACGTAGTGTAGGACGACCTCAGGCCAGATGGAGTGACGATCTGCTCAAGAGGGCTGGCTGGAGCTGGATGCAAGTAGCCAAAGATCGTCAAAGTGGCGAGCATTTTGGAGAGGCCTATGTCCAGCAGTGGACTGCAACAGGCTGATGATGATGATGTTGATGGTTAACACAATCACATAAAACAAAAGAAAAATACAACAATCTAAAAAAACAAATGACACATTTTACGTGACGTGTTACCAAAATGGAATGGATGAAGTACAAATATAATATAATATAATATAATATTCACTACATCAATGCATTGGTCTGACTCTGAGATAGGTAGCTCAAGCACCTGTGTTACAGATATCAGACAACAGCAAATCTATACTAATATAATAAAGCTGAAGAGTTTGTTTGTTTGTTGTTTGAACGCGCTAATCTCCGAAACTACTGGTGCGATTTGAATAATTCTTTTTTGTTGGATAGTCCCATTTATCGAGGAAGGCTATAGGCTATCAACATAATTAAGGGGGTTGTAAGGGTTAAAAGGGGTAAAAATTACTTTCACGCGGACGAAGTCGCGGGCGGCCGCTAGTGGCGTCATATACGGCAGACAAACTGTTTGGTTAACATGACGGAAATATGATTGGATGTAGCAAACTGTTTGATTTTTGTTGTAACATCAAACGCTTTTAGATAGGTAGGTATGCTTTATTTTGTCTGTTATACTCGTACATACGGCGTCAGGTGGGTTACCCCACGCTGTGTAAAAATAGGACTTAAGTCCCTAGTGTAAGGACTCTCATTAGTCCAAAAATGGTAAATGTGTATAAAGGCAGCACAGAAGTGTTACGTCGAATGGGTGGGGGTACCGGAGGCCCGGGAAAGGGGATTAAAAGTTGGCATCGCACTTATGACTCCGATGGTGTTACAGGTGTCTTTGGGTGGCAGCAAGATTTGCCACCTATTACATATAACAGTTAGAAAAAAAAAGTAACAGAAAAAGTACCAATTTTGGCCCGACCCGGGGATTGAAAGCGCAGTCAATTTTTTTGCAATTACACACATACTCACACCTTTTTTCTTGTATTCTATTGTCATCTGTACGTGTTATTATTATATTCTCGTGTTGTAACCTACTGTAAAGTTGCTTTTCGTTCTGTTTTGTTATGTGTTCTTCTGTGCTGTGAATGTTGTCAATCAATGTATTTTATTTCTTTTTCTTTCATTATTATTACTATTTGAGACTATACTGGCGAAGTCCTTCCCGCCCTCCAAAGTTTCCAGGCAAGAGCCACGGTAGGCCAGTCTTTTAAGAAAGTGTCCTATTCATCCCTCCATCGCTTTCTAGGCCTGCCGCGTGGCCTCTTATACACTTTGCAATATCTTTTTATACTGTTTATAAAGAGGTCAATGTCATTTCCACGCCAGGGCTTATTGGTAAACCGAAATCACGAAACACTTGCGCGATGCAATCAGCGCCCAGCGCCATCTATTGGTAGACATGCTACTGTCCCGAAACGAAGTGAGGGCGGGCCACTAGAAAAGTATATAGCTATCTATCTCATGATCCATACTAATATTATAATTGTGAAAGTAACTCTGTCTGTCTGTCTGCTACTCTTTCACGCCAAAAATACTCAACGGATTTAAATGAAATTGGTATACAGATAATCTAGACTCTGAGAAAGGACATAGGCTACTTTTTATTGCGAAAAGGGGTTGTAAGGGGTTGAAAGGGGGGTAAAAAGTTACTTTTCCACGCGGACGGAGTCGCGGGCGGCCGCTAGTACTCTATAAAAATGCACAAATATCTCTTTTCCAAGACTAATTTGAATATCTGACTTCCAGTCATAGAAATAAAAAATAATGTACGAATTATGCTAGGATGAGGGAGGTTTTTTTGGGAATAAACAAGGCGCCTATAGAACAGTGTCACTCAGTTGGCTTTATTGTTGCTGAAGTTAAGTATTAAGGATGTCGATATGTTATCGATAGTTTCGTGCAATCAAGGTAGCAAAAGGAATTATAAAGCACTTGTTTATATTCACTCGACCATAAGTATTTTTATTGATTATTCAGCAATATTTTTTGCAAAAAAAACAGGATTGTATTTTTTAATTATTCAAATATCGAATGCCGTGTTGCGCGTTGGCTTTAGCATAATAAAAACCATGCAGAACACATAAATTATTTTATTACATTATCATGTAAGTGGATTTATTGAAACAAACAAAAGCCTACTTATTAGATTCCTAGTTAGTAACATTAAACACAAATGTTTTTAGTCTTCAAGACTTTTTTGAGAGAAAACTGTGATTAAGATTTTTGGAATTTTAACTAATTTAATTTAATTTATAATTTGTGCGATTATTACCAACATTGCAGTGTTCATGTTCAGGACTGATTTTGTTAAGATCTATTCTAACCTACCCTAAACCTAAATTGGCGCAATATTATTGATTGATCATTGGTATTGATGTATAACAGCATCCATATCTATCGAATAAAGCTATTGGCTTACATCTCGATTTCACACTTCTTCGATAGCATCGGACGTTAAACTATGCCTCTAGGCAGTATTGGAATTCTCAATGATATTGCTTAAATGCTATTGATTTTTCATTTTCTATCTAAAGTCTATCGATAGGCCACTATCGACTAACAAACACACTAGTTGGCTTATATCATTTGTATGGTAATAGCCTAATTCTAGGCTGAATGACGTCTCGCTTTGTCTGTGGTACAAAACGTGTAGAAAAGCGATTTTGTTGATGTGAATGTTATTATTGCTAAAAACGGCACTTTTAGCAATAATTGACATTAAGTATTGTTACTTGTCGCATGTATATTGCTAAAACGGCCACTTTTAGCAATAATTGACATTATTGTTACTTCTCGCGTGTTTTATGTATTGCATCTTGAAAATTCATTTACTTTTATCAAAGTTTGTAATGTTTTGCTTCTTAAAAAATATCGTATTTTTCGCTCCATGTAAATGTTGGCGGCGCTAGTTTCATTCGTATAGCCCCTTAACCACGTTTTCTACTCACAATAACCAATATGTTTTATACCAACTTTTCTAAATTCATCGAAAATTTTTTCGACTCCCCATACAAAATAACTAATGCCTTGACCGACATTGTATGAAAGTTAATATTTTTAAGCGAATTCCAAAAGGCATAGAACAAATATTGGTCGATGGTTTATAGAAACTGTTTTTTTTTTATGTTAAAGGTAGCAGGCGGATCACCTAATGGTAAGCTCCGCTCATGGACACTTGCAACACCAGTGGAGTTACAAGAGCGCTGCCAACCTTTTATCCCCTTCCCCCCCCGGTGGGCGTCCGGTTACCCTCACTCACTCGGCGAAACACAGCACAAGGGCTGCTTCACGCCGGTTTTCTGTGAGGCAGTGGTATCACCTCCGGTCGAGCCGGCCCATTCATGCCGAAGCGTTGCTCCCACATTAGGGATAGTAACGTTCACAGATACATCCTGTATAGGTATCAAAATGAAAAGGGCTTGAGTAGTAGAATGCACATCATTAACTTGCCGGGGTTGTATTACTTTGCATTTTATAGTTATTTTTGTACCACGCTTGCACTCCAATGGCCTGAGACGTACTCCCTCCTGATTATGCAAACGCATTGCCTGTTTATTTCCGATACGGCTATTATCGCATGGCACAAATAATCTATTTGGGCTTACAGACCTGTCGCTGTAATAATGGGAAACCAGAATAGAATCGCGGGAGAGCCACGCTTCGGCATGAATGGGCCGGCTTGAACGGAGTGATACCACGTCCTCACAGAAACGAAGCAGTGCATGCGCTGTGTTTCGCTGCGTAAGTGAGGGTACCGGAGGCCCAACCAAGGGAGTTAAAGGTTGGCAGGGCACTTGTCACTCTACTGGTGTTACAGTGCTGATGTCTATGGGCAGCGGCAATCGCTTATCATCAAGGTGCGTCTGTAGAAATTTAGTGTACAATGTCGGCGGTCTTATCGCCTAAAGCGATTTCTACCAGATAACCTTTTTATTTTATAAGTCAATTAATTTTAATGACCTACTTTAATTAAATACGCGCTCACGTAATTAATTCACGTAACTAGTGACCCATCCTAATCATACCGTAAAACTATTTAGCGAAGTGAAAACTCAACCTTAAAACATAGCATAAGATTGATTTTTACACTTCGCCATTTCATTGCGTTTACAATTAGGCTGTGCTTCGGATAATTTTATGTATGAGATTACTCATTACACTGCGTCCGATCCCTTTACGCTAGCTACCCTTTTTGCTTCAAAGTCGAAAGTTAGAGCTTGTACAGGATGTATCTGTGAACATTTACATCCCTTTAAATATGTGTTTATTATTTTTTTTTTTTTTTTATATATATAAGATGGTTTGCACTTGACCTCATCTCACCTGATGGAGAATGACAATGAGGTCTAGATGTAGCGTGCTTTCCCAGAAGAAGCCTATTCACTCTCGACTTAAAGAACACCCAAATTGTAGCTCTCTCTGGAAATACAGAAGCCGGCAATTGTTCCATTCCTTGCAGTTTCGTACCAAGAAAGAAGAAGCAACGCTTAGTACGAGCTGGTGGAACTTCCACAGTGTAAGGGTGGATTCCTTTCGTCTTCCGCATTGTTCCTTGTTCCGAGTAAGTATATGATTCTGAATAACTTGGGTGTGTATACACAGATTGTTGAGATACAGATGTTTCGACATCATTATTATTGCGTGTGCGTTTCTCTTGAATTCACCGTTATTTTCGGATTCTCCACATGACGTTTTTTGCTTCCTACTAGAAGACGCAGAAATGGATGTGGTGGATGTCTCGACCGGGTCCAAAATGAGTCCATTCTCATTGGAGAAAACCAATGGGGACAGACCATCATCTGGTGGATCCGGGGGCTTAGGCGGAATATCATATTTCTCGCTGTAGACCCTCAAGGAGTTTAGGTTATGTGTACAGTAAATAAATATAATTTATAACAGGAAGTTAGTTTTTAATACTTACGACAAACCTTGTACAACATACACTATAACATGCACTCAATTAAAGATAATAATCACTGAGATAGGATAGAACACGATATAAATCTGACGAACCACGAATCACGTTGTGTCAGAAAACAACACCGATTTGACAGTCTACACAAATGTTTGAGAAACACTTGATTTCTTATTGCTTTTTCCGATGACCGTGAAATTAATGACACAGTGGACAGATTGTGTTTGTACAAGAAAAATATGATATATACAGACGAGCTCACAACCTTTTTTTTGAAGTCAGTTAAAAGTAAATATAAATGTTTTTTTTTTTCAGTTTTTAAGTAAAGAGTTTCAGTTACAATAAATTATGAGATGTGTTGTATTTCTATACTGGAT
>JABMDO010001522.1:0-11965 GCA_014851415.1 Cnaphalocrocis medinalis
CACTATTTTAATTTATGTACTCAGATTTTAACAAAAAATGGTTTTGCCGATTTCACTTCCGGTCTAAATTCCGGAGTCCCGAGTGTCCTGTTAATCGGGAGCGTATGGTCACCCGAGAGATTTTACTCAATGCGTGTTAACTTCTTAACATCAGGTGATCCGTATGCTCGTCTGCCCCCTATCCTATAAAAAAAAAAAAAAATGTTATTTTGTTCTTAATGTTGAGTGTCGAAATAAATTATTTCATTTCATTTCACATCATTTAGATGGATTTTATTCCACCACTGTGCGTTTTGCACGTCACTTTTTACCGCGCACTGTCGAATCATCGTATCGTATCTTATCGTGCTTTCCGAGACACGCTCGCAAAATTCGCATGTCTACTTGGAATACTTATAAGTAGGTATACGACAAACCTAAATGATACTTACTTACATCGGACGTGGTACTTTGGTCCCCGAGACAATACCACCAGGCTCGGCGGAATAACTTCCCTTTTCATGGGGAACATTCCATTACACCATACTTTTTTTATAACTTGTGTTTAATTGTGGGAGAGCCATGCTTCGGCATGAACGGGCCGGCTCGACCGGAGTGATACAGCTGAAGCAGCCCCTGTGTTGTGTTTCGCCGAGTGAGTGAGGTTACCGGAGGCCCATCGGGGGGAGAGGGGATAAAAGGTTAGCAGCGCACTTGTTGCATGTGTTCATGGGCGGCGGCAATTGCTTACCATCAGGTGATCCGCCTGCTCGTCTGCTACCTATCACATAAAAAAAAAAAGAGCAAGCGGGTCACCTGCTGGTAAGTATTCACCGCTGCCCATGAACATAGATCTACGAGATCTGATGCGTTACTGGCCTTGAAGCTTAGATCCTTAAGTCAAAGCCGTCAAGAAATACTACTTCCTAAGATGAAGGTCTTTGCCCTGTGGGACACTATTAGGCTGATAATTTACTTTTTTACTCATTATTATCACAGCTCTAGCCATGGCATCCGCTACAGTTTCCCCACCGGGTCTGAACGCTTTCCAGCTAATCGCGCGGAACGTTGCGCCAGCGCCGCCAGAAAACGAATTACCAGACCAGTTGCTGCAACCGACGGTGGAAGGTTGCAACTTATCTTAGTAGTTTGATGAAATAAGAATCCTTACTAATATCTATCCATACTTACTTACTTACTTACTAATATTATAAATGCGAAAGTTCAAAGACAGACAGAGTTCTGTCTGTCTGTCTGCTACTCTTTCACGCCAAAACTACTCAATGGATTTAAATGAAATTTGCTATACAGATAATCTAGACCCTGAGAAAGGACATAGGCTACTTTTTATTGCGAAAAGGGGGTTTTAAGGGGTTGAAAGGGGGGTAAAAAGTTACTTTTCCACGCGGACGGAGTCGCGGGCGGCCGCTAGTACTATTTATAAAGCGGAAACTTCTAAAGAACAACGACAAGGCCTTTTTGTGATAGGTAGCAGACGAGCATGGCGGATCACCTGATGGTAAGCAATTGCCGCCGCCCATGGACCTTTTCAACACCAGTGGCGTTACAAGTGCGCTGCCAACCTTTTATCCCCTTCCCCCCCGGGTGGGCCTCCGGTACCCTCACTCACTCAGCGAAACACAGCACAGGGGCTGCTTCACGCCGGTTTTCTGTGAGGCAGTGGTATCACTCCGGTCGAGCCGGCCCATTCATGCCGAAGCGTGGCTCTCCCACAGTTGCTGAAAGGCCAGCAACGCATCCGCACTAATTGTTACAATACCTAAATCTTCCTTAAAAATAACCAATCTACCATCTTCAGCTTCGATCTAACAAAAGCACAACCTAAGTACAGTTACTCCGCTCAGCTGGAACCTCCAAAGGTAGCCATATCTTACGCACATTCGATCACACTTGACCAGCATACTGAGACCCCCCAAAGCTCATTATAAGCGCCTCTTCCATTCATCTCCGCGGGGCAGCCGCGCGGGCGGAGGTCTGGCTGGCTGGTTGGTGGCGGCCATTTTATTTTTATTTTTGAGTTTTGATTTTGTTGGAGGTTAGTGGTACAGAGAATTGGATCAACTGTGATTGGACTTCTTGATGTAAAATAGTAAAGTACACTACAGGTCCGCCGTCACTTAATAGGTACAGTCGAGGTCAAAAATATGTTTACACTTTAGGACCTTGTCACAATACATATTTATAAGAAAGTGGAAGTCGTTTTCTTATACATATGTGCTGTGACAAAGTCCTAAAGTGTAAACATATTTTTACCTCGACTGTACGCTCTTTCTTAACTCAAATACATTTAGCTACAATAATCACTAAATAAATACTTAATAGAGTGTAAAATAGCAGTGAGCATTGACATCTCTTTAACCACGGAATTCTACTAACCATTCTAAACAACTTTATTCTACGACTTTTGGAAATTCATCAATAAAGTTGAACTGCGCACTCAAGGTCATAACTACACTTTCTTGCCTCGGACACTACATAGTAATTCAGAATAATAGCGCGCCCTCACTTCGTTTCGGGACCGTAATTCAGAAATGAACCAATAGATGGCGCTGTTTCCAATTACATCGCGCAAGCGTTTCGTGTTTGCGGTTTACCTATAAGCCTTGCCGTTGTCTATAGATAGAAGTTATCTCTTTATAAAAAGTATAGAATATAGAAGATGGTTGGCAGAAAACGTGGTTAAAGGGATGTAAAATGTTCACAGATACACCCTGTATATAAGTATAGGTATGCACCTACTGTAAGGCTCCCATCGCATATTTCTTTCCTTTCATCATGATAATGGTGTTTCTTTCTCTTATGAGGCAAGGTTTCGGGCCGACATCGAACGATCGCCAAAGGAAACATATTTAGAGATAAATAAGGTCAAAAAACGCTCGACGGACGCGTAATTCGTACTACATTTATCTTCTATACTATTTATAAAGAGATAACTTCTATAGACAACGAAAAGGCTTTTAGGTAAACCGAAAACACGAAACGCTTGCGCGATGTAATTGAGCACAGCGCCATCTATTGGTTCATTTCTGAATTACGGTACCGAAGCGAAGTGAGGGCGGGCCACTAGTAAATAAATAAATAAATTTCACCCAACATCTCATACATTGACCTGACTCCGTACTAAGTAGCTTAAGCACTTGTGTTACAGATATCAGACAACAGAGGAAACACAAATTACCGTCGCCCATGAACACCTGCAACTCCAGGGGCTTCACAGGTGCGCTGCCGGCCTTTTAGAGCGAGATATGCCCTTTTCTTGAAGGTTACATAAAGTTCACAAATGAAACAGTATCTAGGCTAAGTGTCGAATCGGACCCTACTCAGCATTAAGCTAAAGCCTGAGCTATAGCGCTGATTTTCAGTAGAGACCGAATCGAGAAAATAAATAAATACATATTTCAAATGTGTGGATGTTATTTACAGTTCTGGCTGGATATTACACACATCACTAGCAATGGCCGAGTAGCTAAGGATAAATCTAGTTTCTCGCCCTTTCAATAGTTGCGGTTCGTATCAGAAAGCGGCCCAAGATAAGCATTGTTCGACCAAGTAACAAAACTGCCTATTGTTCAGTTGAGTTAAGCCTTATACTTAGTGTTTACTCTAAGTTTGACCGCAGAGTAAGTAATAACGCTTAAATAAGGTTTATTTGTTTGGTACAGCGTTTCAAAATGCCAGGTCGCGACCCGGTGCCGGGTCATCAAAACAAAATAACCGGGTCGCGACATTTTCGCCTTATTTTAAAAACATGAGTAGGTAACTTGGATTCTTTAGTAAAAAACTAGCGGCCGCCCGCGACTTTGTACGCGTGGAGTTAATTATTGACACTTACCGTCATATTTTGGACAATCCACACAATATATTTTTATAAATTGTAGCCTATGAGTTATTCTGATGTATAAGCTATATTGTGGTAAAGTTTCATTCAAATCCATTCAGTAGTTTTTACGTGAAAGAGTAACAAACATCCATACATCCATACTTACAAACTTTCGACTTTATAATAGTAGTAGGATAAGAAACAGCTGCATACTCCGCAACTAACTAAATAGTGACTTCAATGCCAAAATATTATAATGTACCTAGTACTAATGTACATACCTAGTACTAATAAACAATTCTACTATTAATAAATGTGTATTATTTAACCATAATGGAACCAGCTTGAGTTTGAAAGTACTTAGTGGGTCACGAAAGGTCAGTGTGTATAGATTACCGGGCCATGGCATAACAAAGTTTGAGAAACACTGGTTTAGTAAAATAACTGAGTGGTAAATCCCGCAGTATATTCAGCCAGTATTTACCATCTAGCCTGACTAGTCTGAAGTCAAGGGCCTCAGATTTTAGGGGCGGCAATCTTATGGACCATATTAAGCGCTCATAACTAGAATTCATTCATACAACATCCCATAAACTAAGAACGTCGATAGGTTTCTACATCATCATTATCATAAATACCTACCATTTTTTTTCTAGACACAGGTCCCTCCACCAGCCATGGTCCTTCCTACCGTCTTGGCATACGGACCGAATCTTGGGAGACGCTCACCAGGTACTTGCTAAGGGCTCTTTCCCCGGTGTGTTTCTTCACTCCCTACCTACCATTAAATAACCTACCATTTATGAAATAAATTCTATAAACATCGACAAACCATACATACAAGCCGAAAAGGCAAAACAATATATAATATGATTGAAGGAAAATCAAACATCTTTTAATATTATTACTTATTATTTTATTTTCAACCAAAACACTTTACTTCCACGGAATTGAGTAAAAAAAGGCGACTAAACTCTGATTTTTAATTATGTAGAGTAAAATGACAGATGCAAATGTCAAGTTTCTATACATTTTGACATTTTGCATCTGTCAAATTGAGTTTTAATGTATGGGGTGACACATTGACATCTGTCCGTTTACTCAACTTAATTAAAAATCAGAGTTTAGTCAAACCGAATAGTTTTACAGATCTCAAATTTTGTCACTAAATAATAATAAGTACACAGAAAAAGGACTTCCTACATCTCGAGGTAAATATGATACACACACATTCATGTGTGACGGTGATTGGTTATTTTTGATGTTAGATGTTATTTGAATAATCCCATATTGCATCAATCAACTGATCACTTATTTTTGAGATTAATTACGAAAAATATTATACTCTGATTCATAATCATGTAAACTGACAGATCTCAATGACAAGTTTCTATGCATTTTGACATTTTGCATCTGTCAAATTGAGTGATAATGTATAGGGGAGACACATTGACATCTGTCAGTTCA
This sequence comes from Cnaphalocrocis medinalis, assembly GCA_014851415.1. Taxonomy (NCBI): domain Eukaryota; kingdom Metazoa; phylum Arthropoda; class Insecta; order Lepidoptera; family Crambidae; genus Cnaphalocrocis; species Cnaphalocrocis medinalis. Next base: position 5,288 of record JABMDO010001522.1, read on the forward strand.
CTTTACATGATTATGAATCAGAGTATAGTTTCCATCAGTTTAAAATTTCGAGAAATTTCTCTTGTATAAAAAGTTAGTTTTTATCGCAATGGCATAAAATTAAATAGGTTAGCTAACCTCATATAAAATATTAAAAAGAATGAGTAATTACATTTCCTGTTTTTCAAGTGGTGGCAGACGAGCAGACGGATCGCCTGTTGGTAAGCCGAAGCGCTTTCCGCCGCTCATAGACAGACACCCAAATGGCAACAAAATATTTTCACCCTCTAACGAACTGCCACCTGACTCCTTGCCCAGCGCCGCCTCTGCTCCGAGCCTTAACTCCCTTCCCCCTTCCCCTTATGTCTAGTTTTTTTTTATGTGATAGGTAGCAGACGAGCAGGCGGATCACCTGATGGTAAGCAATTGCCGCCGCCCATGGACACTTGCAACACCAGTGGAGTTTACAAGTGCGCTGCCAACCTTTTATCCCCTTCCCCCCGGATCCCTTTATCACGAGGCGTGGCCTACCGGCCGCAGCCGCCGCCCGAGCAGGCGGAGCGCTTCGGCGGCCTGTACGAGGACGTGGAAGCGCCGCCGCTCAGCGGTAGGTAGTCTGGAAGAAGGGAAATGGAATTTGTTAAGCGTGAAGAGTAGTCTAAGTAAATAAATGCGCCAGTCAATCACACCAATCAACACGGTCTCAAACTAGGGCAACCCCTGTACTATGAGTACCAGGTGACGATAATTAACTGGGAGCGTCAACCCAGAACACCCAGTCCCACAGTAAATTTAGGAAACAATATTTTATAAGTTTTCTTGGGCCTGGGAGTTTTGTGTTGACGCCCCCAGTTAGGTAATTATCGTCATCACACTCATAGTACAGGGGTTGCCCTAGTTTGAGACCAGTAGGCCTAACATGCGCACCACGACAAAATTTTGTCGACTCTCGTTCGCGAAAATTTTGTCGACTCTCGTTCGCGAGAGCGCATCTCTCTATCCCGCTCATCGCTCAGTCAGGTGAGCGAGACGCAACTTTGCGCCGACAAAATACGAGTGTCGACAAATTATCTCGTGGTGCGCATGTTAGCCCGGCTGGTCTCATACTAGGGCAACCCCATGAGTACCAGCCTGGTACATTTACCAACTCATGTTGGTAAATCTTAGGATTTACAGTAGTTCGAGCTTTTACAGTAACAGATACATGCATGAGCGATCCGCGAAACCAAACATTCAAGGAAGGAAAAAGTAGTCAAAAAAAGTAATCATGTAATCGTGATTGCAACTACAATTTGTAGTTAGTAATCATAAAGTTTAACTACTTTTTACGATTACATTAAGTAGTTAGTAATCATGATTACTAACTACTTAATGTAATCGTAAAAAGTAGTTAAACTTTATGATTACTAACTACAAATTGTAGTTGCAATCACGATTACATGATTACTTTTTTTGACTACTTTTTCCTTCCTTGAATGTTTGGTTTCGCGGATCGCTCATGCATGTATCTGTTACTGTAAAAGCTCGAACTACTGTAAATCCTAAGATTTACCAACATGAGTTGGTAAATGTACCAGGCTGGTACTCATGGGGTTGCCCTAGTATGAGACCAGCCGGGCTAACATGCGCACCACGAGATAATTTGTCGACACTCGTATTTTGTCGGCGCAAGTTGCGTCTCGCTCACCTGACTGAGCGATGAGCGGGATAGAGAGATGCGCTCTCGCGAACGAGAGTCGACAAAATTTTCGCGAACGAGAGTCGACAAAATTTTGTCGTGGTGCGCATGTTAGGCCTACTGGTCTCAAACTAGGGCAACCCCTGTACTATGAGTGTGATGACGATAATTACCTAACTGGGGGCGTCAACACAAAACTCCCAGGCCCAAGAAAACTTATAAAATATTGTTTCCTAAATTTACTGTGGGACTGGGTGTTCTGGGTTGACGCTCCCAGTTAATTATCGTCACCTGGTACTCATAGTACAGGGGTTGCCCTAGTTTGAGACCGTGTTGATTGGTGTGATTGACTGGCGCATTTATTTACTTAGACTACTCTTCACGCTTAACAAATTCCATTTCCCTTCTTCCAGACTACCTACCGCTGAGCGGCGGCGCTTCCACGTCCTCGTACAGGCCGCCGAAGCGCTCCGCCTGCTCGGGCGGCGGCTGCGGCCGGTAGGCCACGCCTCGTGATAAAGGGATCCGGGGGGAAGGGGATAAAAGGTTGGCAGCGCACTTGTAACTCCACTGGTGTTGTCTGTCAATGAGCGGCGGCAGTTGCTTACCATCAGGTGATCCGCCTGCTCGTCTGCTACCTATACCATATAAAAAAAGAACGAATGCTACCTCTTTCTGCAGCTCGAGCGCTCGCTGCGACTCCCGCAGCAGCCGCTCCTGCTGCGCCTCGCGCGCGCGCTGGATGGCTTCCATGCGCGCTAGAGCCTTGTCCGGGTCTGCAACAACAAACAACATCATAACTTAAAACTTAACTAGGTTGGCGCACCGACCCATAGTGAGTCTTGGCCTCCGATAATAAGAGCCTCCATCTTGGTCGATCCTGTGCCACCTCCTGCCAGTCATCTGCCGAGAGTCCGCGCAAGTCTTTTCCGACCTCATCCTTCCAGCGATATCTCGGACGGCCGACTGGCCTTCTGCCATTAGGACGCCCCTGATACGCTCGCTTTACCGCACGATCGTCTCCCATTCTTTCTAGGTGGCCGAGCCAGCGAAGTCGATGCGCTTTAGTCTCGCCAATGATGTACCAACCAACAACATCCATACTAATATTATAAATGCGAAAGTAACTCTGTCTGTCTGTCTGTCTGTCTGTCTGTCTGTCTGTCTGTCTGTCTGTCTGTCTGTCTGTTACTCTTTCACGCCAAAACTACTCAACGGATTTAAATGAAATTTGGTACACAGATGATCTAGACCCTGAGAAAGAACATAGGCTACTTTTTATTGCGAAAAGGGGGTTGTAAGGGGTTAAAAGGGGGGTAAAAAGTTACTTTTCCACGCGGACGAAGTCGCGGGCGGCCGCTATAATTAAATAAATGCGCCAGACAATTACACCAATCAACCTGGTCTCAAACAAGGGAACCCCTGTGCTATGAATACCAGGTGACGATCAATAACCTTGGGGCGTCAACACAGAGCACCCACATCAGCTCAGCATTTGGCATTGCGTTTCCAGTTCATCTGAAGCTGTGGCTCGGAGCCCCATGTTTGGTAAGAACTCATTTTCTTACTTAGACTTGCAAAATTCCTGGATCATTCCAGGAATTTGGCAAGTCTGGTAGGTAATTATAATGAAGCAATTTCTGTCTGAACTTATAAATATAAATAATAAAAAAATTCTTCTTCTTCTCCAACCGATATTTGCTACGACGGCTAATCTTAACGATGAGCCACATTATGCAGGATATATTATGGTGGTCAAGAGTGCGCAAACACTGGTGCACTCTCTATTCCCTTACCCTCTTAATTCGATGGGACACCAGTGTGACACGACCGAAGAGAGATTAGGAGCAGGACCAACGGCTTAAAGTGCTTTCTGAGGCATGGGGGTACATACAAGACCACCAACTTCAAGACTTCAGGCTAACACTCAAAATTCCTTAACAGGAAAACTCAGGTAAAATATTTTTCGCCTGATTCGGGACCCCAGACGCTACTGTTACTTTAGTGCGACACACTACTAATTTATTTATTTATTTATTTATTTATAAAAGTTTCTTAGAGGCTTACAGTCATGCCAAAACGCCAACAAGTCATGCAGTACATACATAAAAAATACAAATTGTCAATCTTAGTACTAATTTAAAAATGCAATAAAAATACGGTGAAAAAAAATTAAAACAAAATTAGATTAAAATTAAAATAAATGTCCAAAATAATTTAAAAATAATAAATCGATATAAAAAAATAATAAGTCCATAATACGATAAAATACATACAAAATGATAATTAAATTTCAATCAAATAAGTAATAGATATAAAATAAATTCCAAATTCAAAATTAGGTACATGTCAAAACTAAAATACAATGTCAAAAAACTGGTTGGTACAAGTAAACGTTTACTTACCAAAGATTTTACACTATAACTAGATGGCGTACTCATTACTTGCATTCGAGCCTCGTGAGATGTCTTTAACTTGATTGGCATCCTACTCTAATAAGGTGACCACACGATTTAGATTTTCGATTACAATTATTGTTTGTCAAACTCAGTCCACCCACGTGGGAGTCGGGCATCGCTTTCTCTAGGAAACTCGTGAAGCCCATTCAAACTAGAAGGGCAAGCACGAACGTTTCAAAGTATCGTTTGAGTATTTATGAGCAATTTTGTATGAAAAAAACACAAGTTCCAATAAAAATTTCTTATTATGTATACGTACGATACGAAGAGACTACCGACTTTCGAAAAGTTTGTGCTAGCCCTATTAGATTTTCTATTTACCTACCTATAATAATACACTCTGCGGCACATTACCGGCCATAGTGTATTGTTCATACAAACGTACTCGTACATACTTTACGATTGAAGGTTCTATGGAGCAAGAATATTGACTAAAATTATTTTTTTTTCACAACTCTTGGGGAAACTGGGGACTCTTGATCCCCATTGTTAGTTTCTATAAAAACAAATCGTTCATAGGTAGGCAATTTTGTTAACTACTGTTCCTTATTATTTGATTATTATATTTATTAGTGCTTCATATATATTTTTTTGCATTTTCCCAGAAGTTTCCAAAAGGATCAAGTGTCCCCTATTCTGGGGAGACTTGATCCAGTAACAGGTAGACTTGATCTTAGGGGATCAAATCTCTCTAATGCAAATTTGAAATAAATGAAAACCCGGTTGTCTTTATAAAAGCATTATTTAATTTAACAAAATATTGAAGTTTATATTGCTTAACATGTCTCACTCAAGTTTAATTTTACATTGTCATTATTTTTAGTCACCTCTGTCTAATAACATTTTTAAATGTTACCTTTAAACATTATTAACCCAATTCGGAAATACTTACAACGGAAAAGAAAGGTACAGCCTTAACTTCCAACATTTTCCTTGATGCGGCAGGATGGGTCTTGAAATCTTTACCTGTGAAGTGCAAAGCCGCAAAACAGCTGAAAGTTTAGTGATTTTTTCCCGGTATGACGGTAAGCCACCTTTTTATAAATTTCTTCATTCTTTTTAAATCTGAAACAGTAAAAAATCCAGCCTTTAGATGACAAGCGAAATGGACACCCCTACTCAATGCAAAAATAAACTTTAACTAAATACTTACTTATGAAAAGATACACCGCAACCTTTATATGATTCACTTTTGCATCCTATCACACAACAAGTGAGAACCATTATTAAATAAATAAGCACAATTTTTACACTTTATTTTTGTCGCCACAATAATACAATCTTTCAAATTATTTTTGCCGCCGCCATAATGGTGATGTCCAGACGCCAAGTGTTGCATATTTATTATAATTAAAAACTACCATATCACCGACTCTTACATAAAACTAGTCGTTTATCATGGTTTAAAATTAAAAAAATAAAAAAGACATTATTAATTCCAACGTATCATTCCTTTAAATTATTCAATATTTTGAAAGTTCCCCAGGAGAAGAAATATAAACTTTGCGTAAGTTATACCACAAAGGTTTTTTTTTTTATGATGGCAACCCATTAGACAAAGACATATTCCTGCAGATCGCATCTCGCTCGGCTCGATTTTCTGTAAAGCGATTTGGCATTTCAAAGTAATCCTTATTGTCACTGCATAGAATCGAAATTAACATTGCATTCATTTTCATAGTACACCATCTTGTTATAGTGTAAAATCTTTGTTACTTACATAAGCATTTATAAAAATTTGCTAATATTCTACCTAAACGGTCGGCGAATATGTCAACATCATCGTGCTGAGCGACAAGGTCCCCGAGCAGACGCAGTGCGCGGGTAGAGGGCGCATGCGCCGCGCAAGTGGTGCGCGTGACCAAACTGACTAATGACTATGTTACTTTCAAATTACCTTTATGGTATTCGGCATCTTCTCGCGGCTGCTAGTCATAATATTGTCCTTTTAATAAGAATGTTGCTCTTAACTTAGGCGTTGCTCTTAGTTGCGTTGAATGAAATTTACAAAACGAATACCGGAGGAGGAGGATACAGGAGACCAGCTGAGGATATCTGTAATGAGTACACAGACATACTGACACGGACGGCAAGCGAATGTCTGGGCAAACGCAAAAAGGCAGACACCGGTGGGTACGAGTGGTGGACACCTGCACTGGACAAACTCAGGAAGGAAGTGTACAGTGCGCGTAGGAATTGGCAGAAGTCGCGGAAGAGAGGAGGTGAGCAGGAAACTCATTTAAAGAATGAACTCAATGTTGTGAGAAATCACTACAAAGAGGCAATGAGGAGCGCGGAGATCACCTTTTACCGCAAAGTGGCGGAATCCGGTAACGATGAGCCGTGGGGGATGGCTTATCGAGCTGCCTCTGGCAGAGTCCGCCCCCCACCCAACGTGATGTACGGAATGAAGCTCATGGAAGGACATGCAGAAACTGGAGAGGAGACCATGTCTGGGCTCCTACGCGCGCTGTGTCCTGATGACAACCTGGAGAAGGATGACGCGTACCACCGGCAGGTCCGAATAGCTGCTGCGTGCGCCCCGACTGGACGAGACTCTGA
>JABMDO010001523.1:0-15188 GCA_014851415.1 Cnaphalocrocis medinalis
CATAATATTGTCCTTTTAATAAGAATGTTGCTCTTAACTTAGGCGTTGCTCTTAGTTGCGTTGAATGAAATTTACAAAACGAATACCGGAGGAGGAGGATACAGGAGACCAGCTGAGGATATCTGTAATGAGACACAGACATAACTGACACGGACGGCAAGCGAATGTCTGGGCAAACGCAAAAAGGCAGACACCGGTGGGTACGAGTGGTGGACACCTGCACTGGACAAACTCAGGAAGGAAGTGTACAGTGCGCGTAGGAATTGGCAGAAGTCGCGGAAAGAGAGGAGGTGAGCAGGAAACTCATTTAAGAATGAACTCAATGGTTGTGAGAAATCACTACAAAGAGGCAATGAGGAGCGCGGAGATCACCTTTTACCGCAAAGTGGCGGGAATCCGGGTAACAATGAGCCGTGGGGGATGGCTTATCGAGCTGCCTCTGGCAGAGTCCGCCCCCCACCCAACGTGATGTACGGGAATGAAGCTCATGGAAGGACATTGCAGAAACTGGAGAGGAGACCATGTCTGGGCTCCTACGCGCGCTGTGTCCTGATGACAACCTGGAGAAGGATGGACGCGTACCACCGGCAGGTCGAATAGCTGCTGCGTGCGCCCCGACTGGATGAGACTCTGAGCCACCCAACCGGGAGGCACTGGCGCGGATAGTCAAAGATCTACCAAACACGGCACCGGGAATGGATGGACTGACGCCACGGATCATAAAGCGAGCATGGAGAGCGAGTGGAGAGGAGATGCTGTATATGTATTCCGCTATGCATAAGAGAAGGTGTGGTTCCCAGCCATATGGAAGACCGGAAGACTAGTGGTTTTTGCCAAAAGGCAATGACAAATCCCTGACAGACCCCAAAGGCGTATAGACCGGTTTACGTTGCTGCCATTTGGGAAAGATACTGGAACGTCTTATTATCACCATGCGCTCCTTGTCTGCACCGGAATATCTCACCCAGTCAGCATGGTTTTAGGTGTGGAAAGTCGACGGTTACGGCGATTAACGCAATTAGGACCGAGTTACGAATACCTCCAAAAACTATTGCCAGTTATACTCTTGGATATTTCAGGGGCCTTCGACCAAACGCCTGGTGGCCCATGGTCCTGCTCAAAGTGAAACAGGGTGGATGTCCACCAAATATTTACAGAATCTTAGTGAGTTACTTCACAGACCGGCGAGTGGGATTATTCATGGGTCGACAGGTGGTGTGGAAGAGGTCTACAATTGGGCTGCCCCCAAGGTTCGGTGTTAGGGCCTACTTTATGGAATCTTCTGCTCGATGACATCCTTAGGCTACCGATGCCCGAGGGCGTCAGCATGAACAGCCTATGCGGATGATATCACGATCGCGATCGAGGCACCAAACCAGAGCTAAAATAGAGCGAGACGCACAATATATGCTCCAGGCGGTGCCCGAATGGGGGCATCGGAACCGTCTGACTTTCTCAGCTGCGAAGTCGCAGACAATTACCTTGAAAGGCAAATTCAGCAGCGCCCCCCAACGATACGTATGGACAATAAATCGATCGCGCACGTGAGCATGGCAAAGTTACTTGGGGTGGTGATTGACCAAGGGTGTTCCTTTTTGCAGCATGCGAACTTTATCGGCCAGCGGGCTAGTAACTGCTTCGGGAAGATGTCGAGAATATCTTCATCGACCTGGGGCGTGCGGTACAAGCACTTAGGGTCCTGTATTTCAGGGACCTATGTTGCAAGTCTTACTTACGCTGCGGCAGTTTGGTGGCACCGGTCAAGCATCTTCGTGGTGAGGCGAGCCTTTGTCTGGCGCACCCACCGGCCTGCAATGATTCTGCTCACGAAGGCTTATAGGTCTGTTAGCACATCAGCGCTGCCCGTGCTAGCTGCGGTGTTTACCGGCCGACTTGGAAGTTGTTCGTGTGGGACGATTCGCCCAGGAGTGCCCAAAGGAAGCCACAGACAAGGAGCAAATGCACTTAAACGTAGAATATTTGGAGATGTTGTTGCCCAATGGCAGGAGCGCTGGTCGACCAGCGACAAAGGAAGAGAGTTGTCCGCAATTCTTCCCAGACGTAGAAATGAGATTATCGGCCGGTTGGGTGGAACCAGACTACGCCGTGTCACAAATACTGACGGGACATGGGAGTTTTAACAGCAGACTGCACGCGATGACTCTCAGTGAGTCACCTGTATGTCCCTGTGGAGAAACTGATTAAACTCGGGGACCATGCGCTGTGGGAATGTCAGCTGTATGAAGAGGAACGGCAACAGATGCTGAATGACTGGAACAGGAATGAGATAGGACCAGTATACCATCAAGAGATGGTCAACTCTGCAGAAGGTTTTCGACGGTTGCGTGCGTTTGCACACAAAAGGCTTGACATTAGGAAGGAGTTCGATTGATGTGGAACTGCCCGAGCGCGAGTCGCTTGTGCTGTGGTGTTTCACGCCACATTTGGGGAGAAGTGACATTGAGATGGGCTAAAGACACAGACTTTGTAGGGAGTGAAGAAACGCACCGGGGAAAGAGCCCTTAGCAAGTACCTGGTGAGCGTCTCCCAAGATTCGGTCCGTATGCCGAGACGGTAGGAAGGACCATGGGCTGGTGGAGGGACCTGTGACCTAAAACGAATACCTACCTACTGCTAAAAGCGATAAGAGATATTATACTGTTTAATGCTGTTGTTTTACCTATGTATTCTATTTTTGTGCATAAAAGAATATTCTATCTATATTCGTTATCGCTACAAGTGGCGGATTCACACATTTGCCATCTGTAAGCTATTGAAATATTGACACCCCTATTGACAATTCTATACTTGGGAAACTGTTGTTGTTGGAGGTAAATGAATATACCTATTAGTTCACTTTTTTTACTTTCTACTAAGTCATGTTATTGACTACTACCTAAGCTTATTTAGGAAATCTGACGATAACTTCAATAGGTAGGTACTTACATAATCAAAAGTAGTGGCGGATCTCTAAATGCCAGAGATAACAATTTTATTGTAGGTAATCCGAACAAGATCCGCGAATTATAAACCAAAAGACCTTCAAGAGACCTAAAACATTTCAACACTAATACAACTCGTAAATCACAATTTTCTTGAACGTTGACGCGCATATAACCTGGAAATTAACAAAGTTTCACACAATAAAATTCTAATACAGTCACTTTCTTTTGTTCATAAGATTCTTTGTTTTGTTCAAATGTTTTGTCATTAAAGTATTGTAATAAAGTCTCTAAATAAACTTAAGTCACTTGTTTCATAGCCATTTTACATTTGTGTGTTTTATTTGTCGAGTGAGAGAGGGTACCGGAGGCCGGATCTCTTACCATCAGTTTGTGTCATCTGTCTGTTCCACACCAACACAAATAGTATGTTGATGAAAGAAATATTTGTACTGGGTCTGGGTGTTTGTGCTACTTTTGTTGTCCCTGCTTTACATAGTACAAGAAAAAACCTTAGTTTGGAACCCGGACAATGTATGTGATGTGGCCTCAATTTAATGATGTTTCATAATAGATTTTACTTTTTTTTCAGGTTAAACGGATAAGTAGACAATATGGCGACTCTATTAGGAAATTCAACGCCTGCGGTGATCAAAAGCACATACGATTATTATTTATGGACATTATCACTTTCTGGTAAGTTATTATCTGATTAAATACAAATTTGATAACGAGGAAAAGAAATCAACTTTAAAATAATATAAACGGCTTCCGGCTAGATGGAGTGACAATCTGCGAAGAGCGGTTGGTATAGACAGGCTGATGATGATATCTAATATAAAGTTGGCCACGTGAGTTGGCCATTCTGTATGGGAAGAAGAAAAAAATATCGACGTATTTTCAAAATTCGTATAAAAAATATTGTTCAGAATGGTGTCATTCATGAGAACATGGTTAAAGGGATGTAAATGTTGTCAGATACACCTTGTATATAGTGTAGCTTCAGATTTTACCAAAAAGAATCACGATCATTATCATCATTACAACCAATAGACGTCCACTGCTGGACATGGGCCTCCCCCAAAGTTCTCCACACAGATCGGTCCTGTGCCGCCCACATCCAAGGGACTCCCGTGACCTTCACTAGATCGTCGGTCCACCTGGTGGGAGGCCTGCCATGGCTACGGTCTCCTGCACGCAGCCTCCACTCAGGGACCTTTCCACCCCAACGGCCATCTATTCTCCTCGCAATGTTCCCTGCCCATTGCCATTTGAGCTACGCAATTCTTCGTAATCTCCTTGCATGATCGTGTCAGAAATGACGAGATCCGCAGACGATCTAAGATCGCGGATATAGTAAAAAAAATATTGAGAACAAAATTCTTTGGACTTTATCCGTCATAAATTACATAACAGCGATTAAATTTGCAAAAAATAATCCAAAACCGGTTAGAAAGTGCCAGTTTTGCCAAATTTGACCAAACCAATTATCTTTTTCCAGCGTTTATATCATTCGCTCTTTGTTGCCAACTAACGATTCTTGCTTTCACTGACTTAATCTGTTAATAACTTTTAATGTGTGTAGTAATGTTAGTAAAACTATACTTTGTGCGAAATATTCTAGGCTCGTAATGTCAGCACGTGCCGTTATGACATTTCGATATATAGGCCAGGGATGGCCAAAATTAAGACCATGATAAGTACTTACTCAGAAACTCAGGCAGGCTAGTAGTAGTTCATTAGTAGGGAATAAGCAATGAAAATGATAGTAGAAAGTTAATCTATGTGTTCTAGGGAACACTCCATGGCAACATGATGTCGTTGAATGAACGTGAACTATACATTATATCAGTTAAGTAGCTTTAATACGCTTCGTCTAGTGGTTTCAGTACCGGGCCGTGAGCTCGGGGTCAATGGTATGAATCCTGGATCAAGAAAAATCGTGTTTGAATTTTTCGAACATAGCTTGGGTTTGTCAATAATCAATCTGCATTGTGCAACCGTGGTGATTTAAAACCTAGTCCCATCATAGTAGTGATGAGATGATTCCTTTGATGGAGGCCGTTGCCCTGCTTTGGGACAGTATATTGGCTGATACCTACTTTATTTTACTATTTTCAGTTATATTCTTTGAACTGCCTCACAGAAAACCGGCGTTAAGCAGCACACGTGCTGTGTTTCGCCAAGTGAGTGAGGGTACCGGAGGCCCACCCGGGCAGGAGGGGGGGAGGGGGAAGGTTGGCAGCGTACTTGCGACTCCACTGGTGCTATAGGTGTTCATGAGCGGCGGCAATTGCTTAACATCAAGTGTTCCGCCTGCTGGTCTGCTACCTATCACACAAAAAAGAACTGGCTGGATACTCTACCACGTGTCCAGATACAAATTTTGTCCCACCTACAAACAAAAATATCCCATTTTTCTGCTCTCTTCGTTTGATTAGGATTACAATACATACAATGTAGCATTTTCTTATTACTTTATTAATGGTCTTCTCTTTTCGGGACAGGTCGTATTGAGAGTTCCTAATTGTTACACGTGGAGTAAACTTGCACGTGTAACCAATAAATCAATTACGGAATCTTATCCCAGACCAATCTCATAAGAGGCCAGAAAAAAAGGGAAACACGTAACTAATAAGGGACACAGATTGAAGGACAAGAACACAAACGTGAAACTGAAAAGAAAAACCAGTCAGGGATATTTATATACACGTCTAACAAGTAGGTTGTTACCAAGCCAATCTTTTGATGGTAGAATAGATTAGTCGACATGAGTGTTACCTAGTCGATACTGCCACGCGAGTGTTTTTTTTTATGAGATAGGGGGCAGACGAACAGACGGATCACTTGATGGTAAGCGATTACCGCCGCCCATGGACACCCGCAACACCAGAGGAGTCGCAAATGCGCTGCCGACCTTTTAAGAAGGAATACGCTTTTTGAAGGTTTGTAGGTCGTATCGGTTCGGAAATACCGCTGGTGATAGTTCATTTCATAGTTTTGTAGTTCAAGGCAGAAAGTTTCATAAGAAACGCACAGTTGAAGATTGCCAAGCATCTAAATGATGTGGGTGGAACTGTTGTCGAGTGGAATGCTGGCGAAATGAAGCGGCAGGAATCAATCCGAACAATTCCTCTGAGCATTCCCCATGGTATAATCGGTAGAATATACATAGCGAAGCTACATCTCTGTGATTTTTATAATGAGGACAATGAAGATGACCTCACTCCTCCTGATGGTAAGCGGCCGAGATCCAAATATGAGGTTGACAAGCTCAAAAGAACAAACAATGTACCAATGAGTCTGTCATCCTCACCCTTAAGGCCTGCCAGGATTGTTAGAAGGAGAAAACACATAAACTGGAAGGTGTGTGTGATATAGTGGAGATGGGTACCTGGCAATGCGCAAGCCCCTATAGGAATCCGGTACCCTCACTCACTAGAAAGAACATCTTCTGTGAGGCCGTGGCCGACTCAAGTCGAGCTGGCCAATTTATGCCAAAGCGTGACTCTCCCACACGGTCCCAGTATGATGTATATCCGATACGTCCAATACATACCTAAATTGTCCCATAATTCATCATTTTAATTACTTAGGGTCATTGTCCCCTGGTCATAAAAAGTATGTGGTTACACTTGCAAAAAATACCATTAAACAAAAATTATTGACAACAGAAGTCAAAGTGAATTTATAAGTGTAACTTCATGCTTTTAGGCGATACCGCGACGATACTAGCGCCGCCAAGTCAATTGTATTAATTGTGAGGATTGTAGATATATTTTAAAAAAATCTTCTATGAAAACATATATGAAAGTGTTTTAAATTTTTTGGGGCACACTTTTGTAATAATTTCTTAATGCATTCCTTAATGTTTTCTTACAAGGATTCTTTTTAAATATCTCATAATCGTCACAATTAATTTAAATCAATTGGCAGCGCTAGTTTCGTCACGGTATTACCTTAACGACATGATCCGTTATCTGTGGATTAATATTAATTGATTAATTAAACTTGTATTAAATATTCATGTTAACGCACTATCATTTGCATTTCTTTTTATTTTTTTAACATTAACGGTATCGTTTCGAGTTTAAAGTGAAGTCGTTTTGTAAATTTATGTAGAAGCTTGAGTATAAATAAATAGATAAAATTAATTCATAATAATCTCCTACATTTAAAAAATCAAAGCATTTATTTCAATAGAGAATTTAACAGGATAAAGTTCCATCATGCTGACATTATATTAACGTGCATTTTTTTTATAAGAAATTCGTAGACATTTAATTCATTGACCGGATTCCGTACTTAGTAACTTGAGCACTTGGAATTTTCACAAGCTTATGGTAAAAATATGCACATAAATTAGAAAAATGACGATGGCTGGGGAATACTTAAAATGCCGAAAAAGAAAAAAAAGGTTGCATAAAACTATTTGAATAACACATTGAAATAAGACCGCCGCAGTAAACCAGTTTTTGCGCCATGAGGACGTTTTTTTTGTTTTTTTTTTTATGTGATAGGCAGCAGGACGAGCAGGCGCGATCACCTGATAGTAAGCAAATTGCCGCCGCTCATGGACACTTGCAAACACCAGTGGAGTTACAAGTGCGCTGCCAACCTTTTAATCCCCTTTCCCCCCCGGGGTGGGCCTCCGGTACCCTCACTCACTCAGCGAAACACAGCACAGGGGCTGCTTCACGCCGGTTTCTGTGAGGCAGTGGTATCACTCCGGTCGAGCCGGCCCATTCATGCCGAAGCGTGGTTGCCGGGTGGCAACAACTTACACAACTATAGAACGTCGCCCTCTCCCCCTGCGGTGGTCTGACACCGCATCCTTTGCGACACTTTGCTTGGCTTAGCTTCTCTATACGTAGTAGTTACAACTTACTGGAATTCCACTAATAAAAATGTTATTGTTTCAGATAATAGAACAAAAGGATGGCCCCTTGTCGACTCGCCAGCACCCACAGTATTCTACACACTACTCTACCTCTTCATCGTGTGGGTTGGACCAAAGATCATGAAGAACAGAAGGCCCTTCAAGCTGAACTGGCTGCTAGTACCATACAACTTGGCGATGGCTGGTCTAAACGCGTATATTGCAGTGAGGCTGTTAACAGCGTCGTTTAGATTGAGATATAGTTACATATGTGAGCCCTGTCGGCAGAAATATGATCCTGATGAGTTGCAGGTACGATCTTTGTACAGTCAGCCACACATCAGGTTACCACAAACTGTCAAATTTCCTCAATTGATATTCAAACTAGGTAATATGCATGACAGTAAGATGAGAGTCGATTAAAGAAATTTGTCGATTTTGTATAGTTTTGATATGTGGTTGTACGTTCTATTTTTATGCCTAAGTATGTTACCTACTACTTTTTATGTGGTAGATGTCAAACAAGTAGATGGATTATTTAGTGGTTAGCATTTATCACCGTCCATGGACATCCGTAACAACAGTACAGTAGACCTATTTTTGAATTTTCGCTTCGTCCAAACAAAACTACTCGTTTTGCAAGTCACATCGTCTCGTGAGTCGCATGATTCATCATTTTCCCAATTTTTGAAATCACTCGCTTAGTGTGTCGCCAATCTTGTTAAAGTATAGGGTTAACTCGTTAATATTTGACGTGTGATTTGACGTAAATGCGTCCACTCGCCCCACGAAAACAAGTGGTTTACACCACTCGTTGCAAATCGCTCGTTTTCGAATGATTCAAAAATGCGGATGTCAAAAATCATGCGAGTCACACATTTTTTAGTGAGACGACAATTAAAAAATAGGTCTCCTGTTAACGTTGTCAACATTTTTACTCCTTACCCTCGGATAAGACCTCTCACTTTTATAAAAAAAAACCGTTTTTATGAAAATACTGTTCCATACAAGGAGTAAGTAAACCGTTGTTATTCAATCGTTGATGAATAGCAACCAAGGTAAAGCTACACTTCTGCATGTGTCTCCTGCTGACCTCGTCAGCTACCTATCACATAAACATTTACAGCTTAGGAGAACTGCTGGTAGAGATTTGATGATAAAAGTCATCCCGACCCGTTTAGCGCAATGGTCTAAGCGCCGGTTGAGACGTAAGGGTCGCGGGTTCGATTCCCGCACCAACACAAATGTTTGTTGATGAAACAGATATTTGTGTTGGGTCTGGGTGTTTGTAGTACCTTCGTTGTTTCTGATTTCCATAGTACAGGGGAAAACCTAAGTTTGGGACCAGGACAATGTATGTGATGTTGTCTCATATTTTTTTTCATTTATCTATGACGGTGCAGAATTGAGCTGTCAATTAATTGATGTCACCAAACAAGAATAGCATCATAGTTGCACTTTTAACAGTATAAAGCATTATCTTGGGTAACGGGCACAGGCCTATGACAGATAGTAACTAGTTAGGGTTGGTAAAATTTACTTTTAACTAGTGGCTCCCGGCGAACTTCGTTCCTTACTTTTTGTTTAACTTCTCAACTTTTAGACCTTCCCCGGACTACGACAAACATTTTAAAACTAAAATCAGCCCAATCGGTCTAGCCGTTCACGGGTCTTAATCAGACTAACAAACATCAATTATTCATTCTTATTTATTCAATTTAACTAACGGGGCGTCCTAAAACTGTACGCAAAACAGATTCAGTGAGTATTTTCTATTCTATTTCTGAAATTGCAAACACTACGTTACTCTATCAATTGGGGTTTGAAATGTTTAAATAATAACCAACATTTCATACATTTACGTATTTAATCAAAAATGGTGGAAACAGTTTCCTCACATTTTAAAACTTATCATGCAACGCTGAAATATAAATAGCTACCGGGAAGAGCAAGGAACCTGGTTACTTTGTGAAATATAATAATGACTAACTTCCACCACCAGCGGTATTTCCGAACCGATACGACCTACAAACCTTCAAAAAGCGAGCGTATTCCTTCTTAAAAGGTCGACAGCGCATTTGCGACTCCTCTGGTGTTGCGGGTGTCCATGGGCGGCGGTAATCACTTACCATCAGGTGATCCGTCTGTTCGTCTGCCCCCTATCTCATAAAAAAAAAACTTAATTTTGTTTTGCAAACCCTGGTTATGTACTGTTACATTGCAAATGTCATGAGTATTTATGTCACCTCTATCAAGTGCGAGATCTTTTCGTCTTTGACTTCTTAAGATAAAAATGTAGCTGTTTTCGTTACAGGTGATATGAACGCTAATGTTTCAATGAAAAAAACCGGCATAGTGCCATGCGCATTGTATGCGCGTAGTTATGTAGGTATAATAGGAGCGACTTTTCTAATCTTTAACATGTAATTCCCAGTTCAATGCTAAGACCATGATTCAGGTTATATCTTACAACATAAAAATTTAGCACAGTTGTAGGTATGAGCTACTACCAAGATTTTGTTGTACCTCCAAAATATAAAGTTTTACCATTTGCATCGCCAAATTACAGGTTTCTAAAACCTTCTGAGCTAAGCTGCAGACAAATGGGTGAAATATGAAACTATAAAATTCTTCGTGGATTACAGTACTACGAAGAAATCGATATTGGTTATGATCGCGTAGGTAGTGGCTGTTTTCCGATAATAAAATCACATACTGCTTATATTACCAAGCACGTTAATAATGTATGAATAATTAAATAGTTTGTCTCCATCCTTCGCTGGGGGCGTCCGCTTTTAATCAATGCTGCGATATATTTTCATATTATAAATACCAATGAATACAGAAGTGTGCGGCTAAGGGTACTGACTCACTTACTTGAAACCCTGCAAAAGCGCTGTTTCACGCTGGTCTTCTGTACCTATCATTCCAATCAAACCAGAGCCCATTGATGCCGCAGCGCTCTCCCACGGTTAAAGCCTGTCTTCATGTACCAAGCTTTCCTTATTTACCTAATCAGAATCAGTTTTCCTGTTTTTAGCAGTCCAGTGGCAAGACGTCCTATACTTTGTTTTCGTGTTACAAGTTACCAATAACAATTAGGTGTAACGATCTAGACACGCGGGAGCGTGTCAAGCCAAGGTAAAAAAAAAAAAAATTGGCGACTAAGCGAACAAGGGTAATATTACACGAACCATTTAGAGCGACTTTCGACCCCTTCATAACTCGAAAACTATTGCACACAGACGTGTGAAATTTGGCATGTGGAATGAGATGAGCAAGATAACTATATGCTCCAAATTTCATGAACATACCTTTAATAGTTATTTAGATATTGATGTCCAAAAATCGTCATTTTTATCAACTATAGATAGACGAAAATTATTTCCTAGTTCCAGATGACCTAGAAAGTTGAAATTTGGCATACAGATAGGTAGTTACGTGAATATTGTGGGAAAAATCTGAAAGTACGACATTTTTATATATTTATTATAAAATTTCTATAAATTGTTTCTATGAGAGTAACCATCCTTGTTATAACGACCAATTTCGACTTAGCCAGGCGTGACCGGTTGGCCGAGTGGCATACGCTACTTTCCCGAAATCACCAAAACGCGGCCCGCGCGGGATCAAAACCCGGACGGAAAATTTATGTGAATTTTTTTTTTTCCTTATTTGGGAAGCTATTTAGTTTGTAATAATAGTAAAATATTCTAAAATGATAATAAATATCAGTAAAATTAAATATGGCACCAAATTGCCAATTGCAATTTGGATCTCGCCTAGAACAAAACCATACAAAAAAATGTTAATATGTAACTTCCCAAGATTTTTATTTAACATTCATTTTCATTTCCTGTGCTGTTTCGCCGAGTGAGTGAGGGTACCGGAGGCCCATCGGGGGGGAAGGGGATAAAAGGTTAGCAGCGCACTTGTGACTCCACTGGTGTTGCATGTGTCCATGGGCGGCGGCAATTGTTTACCATCAGGTGATCCGCCTGCTCGTCTGCTACCTATCACATAAAAAAAAAAAAATTGTGGGAGAGCCATGCTTCGGCATGAATGGGCCGGCTCGACCGGAGTGATACCACTGCATCACCAAAAACCGGCGTGAAGCAGCTCCTGTGCTGTGTTTCGCCGAGTGAGTGAGGGTACCGGATGCCCATCGGGGGGGAAGGGGATAAAAGGTTAGCAGCGTACTTGTGACTCCACTGGTGTTGCATGTGTCCATGGGCGGCGGCAATTGCTTACCATCAGGTGATCCGCCTGCTCGTCTGCTACCTATCACATAAAAAAAAAAACAATAATTACAATGACGATTAGTCAAAATTATAAATCATTTCCTAGTCTATATAGTATGAAAATATAAGTTACACATTAAACCAATAGATGGCGCTGGGTGTCGAGTATATCACGCAACGCATTTCGATTTTTTCGTTACTTATAAGGCCAGCGACCTTCCCATACAAAATAATCTTACCGATACATTAGTATTGCGGAATTTATGTCCGTATTGCTATTTTCACGTCGCCCTAGTTGCCTGTGAGATTGAATTGAGAAATTGAGGCTTACGTAGGAAAATGGCTCATACTACTACGGTAAATTTACTGGTGGGTGAAGTGCTTTCTTTGCACCGAATAGTTAAAATGCCCCCCGATGGATGTTGTCTTTTTCATTCTACTATGGCATATTCTTTGTTTAGGTACAATAATATGCAACGAACGAACATATTGCGCAAGTCTATATAAAGTACGTATGTAGACACTGGAAGGAACTACAACTCTACAGTGATGGGTGAAGAGCTTACTTAAAGTTAACACCAAATAGTTAAAATGCCGCCAATGGAAGAACAAAAATATTATGCTACAAACTTTAAAAATATTGCGCATATCGGTAGTAGAGTAGGTACTTATATGTCCGTAACAAGTTCCTAACCTGTCTGAGTCTTTCTCTTCTAACAATAGTACAATAGGAAGGAGTATCGAAGGAGCATGCTATGTTTAACAACATAATTCATATTATGAAGCTGCTTCGGAATTAAATGCTGCTGAAGATTTACACAGTAAAAAATCGAAGTGTGCTTGCTATCCATATGGCGTTCCTCATGGTTTATTCGGTGAAGGAAGAAATCCTATAAAGCGTGTAAAAAGGCATGTGATGGGATGGGGATGGGAAAACCCAGGGTTTTTCGACAGCCCTAAAACGATAAGTATGGGATTAAATTCCCTTTGTATACAAAATCGTCGATATTGCACTAGTTTAAAAACTATTTGCTACTCATTCTTGTACATACTTACAAAAAGTAATGATATCCCATCAAAAACATAAATGTGAATTGTGCTAGCCAAGGTAAAAAGAGTGTTGTTTATCGAGTTCAGCGTCAAAAGAAATGATATCTAAATAGGTGCCAAGGTCAATGGTGAGACCTACTTGGCTAATTGTCATTTACGAATTATATTAATGCGCTTGGATGCCAAATTGAGATCTATAAATAACACTGGTCAACAAAATGAAGAAAAAAACTTGGTGCAGAGATAGTGTTAAGGGTTTTTGACTAAGTGTCAACTGGTAACACTAAATTATTTTTATATTTTTTTTCCTACGTGTAGTTTTTGATCTACCCTCAGTTTTGAATATTGCCTGTAATCAGTACTTTAATGCGCTCGTTTTGTTAATTCATCGGTACATTTCTGAAAATAAGTATATATTAACATCATGTCTTCATCGCGAAGAAGTTGTCATAATGAGCCAATGTGTTTTGTTACAACTGTGGTGAATACACAGTTAAAAAATATAGAAAATCTATAACAGATTCTGTAAAAAGTGCAAGTGAAAATTGTGGATGATTACAAGCCGTGGATACCTCAAATTGTTTGTAAAATGTGCTGTGAACACTTGAGACAGTGGGTTAGGTTAAAGAAGCCGTATGAGATTTGGAGTGCCTATGCAATGGAAAGAACAAAAAAATCAATTTGATGAATGTTATTTCTGCTGTGTTAATTTGCGCGGTGTTAACGTTAAAAAAATTATCTACCCAGACTTAGAATCGGCTAGAAGACCTTTGCCACATTCAGAGGAAGTACCTGTTCCAACATATTGTTTTACCAGTGAATCATCACAGGAAAACAATAAAGTGAGTAGCGACAGTGATTTAGAAGGCATAGAGTCTACAGAACCAAAGCATCTCGTCTGGTCTAAGCATAGAAAAAGTTAAAAGCAGGAATTTTCGATGGTCCACAGATAAGAACATTAATAAAAGATACTGATTTCATAAGTTCAATGAATGATTGGAACGAGCTGCGTGGACTTCGTTTGTTGAAGTTACTAAAAAACTTTCTTGGGAATCATAAGGCAAATAACTACTTACAAATTGTAAATAACATGCTAGAGAACTTTAAGAACTTAAAATGTAATATGTCCATCAAAGTGCACTACCTCCACAGTCATCTGGATCAATTTCCAGAGAATCTTGGGTCCTATAGCGAAGAACAAGGGGAGCGGTTTCACCAGGACCTAAAAACCATGGAGGAGAGGTACCAAGGTCGATGGGATCGGCATATGATAGCTGATTACTGCTGGTGTATGCAACGGGATTGTCCTAATACATCTCATTCACGAAAGTCGCGAAAAAGAAAATTTTTATGTACATAATACTTTAATAAATGCTATTTTTCCTTAAAAAAATGTTTTTTTTATACATGTCAATATCTAGAAAAGTACACGTAGGAAGTCATTGTTTTTTGTATTTATGTTATCAGGATACAGTCCTAAGTTAATAAAAAAATACAGTGTATTGGCACCAAAACTAGTGTTGACCAGTGTAATACGTAAATGAAAATTAGCCGAGTAGGTCTCCTTTTAGGTGACAGTTCTGTTGAACAGTGCCCAAAAAAAACAAAGCTATTTTACTTAGGCTCCGAAAATCCCCAAGGACAAGTGTGTCCTAGACCGTGCGAAATGTCGAACACTCGCAACTGCCGTGCCGCGTCCTTTCCCGTTTCGGTTCAATAAAAGCGCTCACTTACCACGTAGTCGTAGCTAACGAGGTTACCCGTTGGGAACAGTTTCGGGGAGTGCTCAGGGAATGTTGGTTGTGTCATAAACTTGAGCTGTCGGATGGACCGGACGGTGCCGCGTGCACGGCCAGCTATTTCATCTCGCGCAAACTTTGTCACTTTGCACATTGTTGCTCAACGTTACAGAGGGTGTAATGAAACGTATACGTTTTGGAACGACAGTAGTAATCAGTTCGCGCGATACAGTTTGAGACAATGGTTTTAAGTGAGCTTTACTCTGCAGCAGTTCCCAGGGGTATTGCCCATCTTACAACCTACCTACCTATCAGTTAGATAGCTAGCATTAAGTCG
>JABMDO010001524.1:0-37316 GCA_014851415.1 Cnaphalocrocis medinalis
CATTCAGTAGAGATGGATTGGTTGGCTTCATTTGCTGCGTTGTTCGGGGTCCGTTGTGTCGAGGCAGTCCTTCCATTTTGTACGTTTTCCGGACATTCACTGATAAGACCAGTCCCTGAAAAGAATACATGGATACCTGATTGAAATGATCTGTACATTTAGTTCTTTTTTTGTAGTACAAAGTGATGGGGGTAGTAATGATGACAAGGCAAGACGATTTATTTTTAATTTATTATGCAATCGTAAGATTCCTCAATCACAAAAACATTAAAAATAATACTTTGATATCTTAAAAGCTTTCCGAGAAATCACGATTTTAAAATCACAGTTTTAAACTTGATCAAAAACGCTCCATATAAAATCGCTACATATCCGTGACGTCACCGAATTGTATTTTCTACACGTGGCGTATGCATTTTGTATGATAGCTATGTGAAATGTTGCGTTTCGACAACTACTTTCTTAGCAAATGTTACTCTAAATTTGATGGGCTATCCAATGATAACCGGATTTTTGGATAATTTAAAATCGACTTTTAACGTCCACATTTCGACGATCAAACAGACAGATACACGAAATATTTTTAAATTTTAACTAGCACAAAGTTATTTTCGATTTCAGATCTATCATAACATCGAACAATTTCATAAAATTTTAGGACCATTCGTCACGCCTATTACTGTATAGTATGTACAGTGGCGAAATCGATTGAGGAAATTAGACAGTTTTGTATAGCTTGACCTGTCCGCCACTGTACAGTAATTGTACTTGTCATCATTACTACCTATGTGCAAAAATAAGTGCATAAGGGCGCTACAGAAAAACTATTTAGTGACAGGTGGCAGACGAGCAGATGGATCACTAGAAGGTAACTTAACACGATCTTTATTTTTAAAAATAGGAATGGCTTTTTTGTTAATTACAATGAAGAATATTTTTTTTAAGACTGCATAGACTCAATAGGTATATACTCTGATTTTTAATTATGCAGAGTAAACTGACAGATGCAAATGTCATGTTTCCATACATTTTGACATTTTGCATCTGTCAAATTTAGTGATAATGTATGGGGATGACAAACAGACATCTGTCAGTTTAATTTGCATAATTAAAAATCTGAGTTTAACACTAAATGAATGACGGTCATGAGTAGTATTTCTAACTATAACACAAGTGCTAGAGCTACTTAGTACGGAGTCAGGTCTATGTATGAGATGTTGTGTGTATTTATTTAGTTATTATATATGTAGACGGGGACCTACAATGACCAACACCCTCCACCTGAAAAAAACAACAATCAAAAATTAAAAATATGCACCTATAATGTAAGATCACTAGCATCAGCTCAACGCCTCCTAGAACATATGCCTTAGAAAAAATGACCTATGATGTAATAGGACTTGCCGAAGTACGCAGGAAAGGTAACGAAATTCAAGAACACGAGAATTATATCTCTTGTTTTGTTGGAGAAACAGACGGACTAAACGGCGTTGGTTTTATACAATGACATTCCACCTACAATGGACTTCGCATCTGCGCCTTGTGAACGGTACTTGAAAATTATGCCTAGGCATACTTTTGATTAATCGTGTGTCAATGATAACTATGAAGTCGCTCTTTTGTTAGTTTTTTTCACCCGAGCGAGATTATGGCAGGTCACTAACTAATTTACGATAACTGTTTTTTTTAGCTTTCCACTACCTACTTCCATGAGATTATGAGAGAGAAGTGGCACAAGTTAGTTGTAATGGAAAGTTTTCAGGTTCCAGTTTTTCCCATTGATATCATTAAAATAAAATTATTACGCTTATTAAAAAAGTAATTTTATTTTCGCAATAACAAACCCTTTTATTTTATAATGGGAA
This sequence comes from Cnaphalocrocis medinalis, assembly GCA_014851415.1. Classification (NCBI taxonomy): domain Eukaryota; kingdom Metazoa; phylum Arthropoda; class Insecta; order Lepidoptera; family Crambidae; genus Cnaphalocrocis; species Cnaphalocrocis medinalis. Next base: position 1,866 of record JABMDO010001524.1, read on the forward strand.
ATGCACAAAAAGTAACTATACTCTAAACTGGAATTCAAGACCAAAAAATCTACGACAGATACGTCACTGTCAAATCTGTTAAAGTCACTTATGTAATATAAGTGACGTTTTTAGGTTTCGCCAACCTTTTTGGCATTATTTTTCTCATTTAGCAGACTAAACTGTCAAGTTTCCATACATTGTTAAAATGTTGTAGGTAGATACCAAATGTTATTAACAGCTGAAGTATAACAAGCGCAATACCATCTTTGATAACTAAAAATACGGATGGTTAAGTTTTTATAAAAGGGTCTTGTATTTACGTGAAAAAAAGTAATTACAATATTATTTTTTAATTATAGATTCAGAATTACCCATAAATAAATTATATCAGCGAGTGTTTTTAGAAAAACCGGCCAAGTGCGAGTCGGGCTCGCGCACAAAGGGTTCCGTAGCAGCAAATATAAAACTTAACCAAAATTACAGTTAAATCAACCTATCTCAAAAACTATAAGAGATACTTTGATCAAACCAAAAATCGTTGAAAGAGTTAATTAGCATGCATCACCTCTATTTTTTTTAGAATTTTATACCCCGTAGTTATAAAAATAGAGGGGGGGGACATACTTTTTACGACTTTGAGAGCTGATATCTCAAAAACCGTTCACTTTAAGAAAAATGTTTTTTAGAAAACTTTATATCATTTTAAAAGACCTTTCCATTGATACCCCACACGGGTATGTACATCGAAAAAAAAATTTTCATCCCTCAGTTACATGTATGGGGGGCCCCACCCCCAATTCTTTTTTTTACTATTTAGTGTCATATTTTTGTAGCGGTTCATACAACACATATTCCCATCAAATTTCATCACTGTAGTACTTATAGTTTCCGAGTAAATCGGCTGTGACAGACGGACAGACGGACAGACGGACAGACGGACATGACGAAACTATAAGGGTTCCGTTTTTGCCATTTTGGCTACGGAACCCTAAAAAGGGGTACACACTATGGTACAATTATTTTATTGCAGTAGCAACATTGTAGTAGATTTTTTGGCACTTGAATACCTGTTTTGGGTATAGTCAGGGTGTATCTGTAAACATTTACATCCCTTTAACCACGTGTTCTATCAACCATTCTGAACAACATTTGTTCAACAACTTTTCCAAATTCTTCGAAAAATTTTTTGCCTCCCCATACAAAATGACCAAGTCACGTGACCGACTTTGTATGGAAAGATGAAAAATTTTTATGCGAATTTTCAAAAGTCATAGCATAAAATGTTGTGCAGAATGGTTGGTAGAACACGTGGCTAAAGGGATGTTCACAGATACACCCTGTATATATATAAAAATATAATTAAATTCAAATGAGTGCACGCAAACCTATAAAATACCTATAGTAGATGAAATAAATAATAAGCGTTGCGACTCCGTGTATTCCTTGCTCTGAACTTTTCCGTAAATCACCATATGCAGCTTCGATTGACACGTAGTTATACATTACTGCTTTAACTGTCAAGATGTTTACACATGCAGGTTTGTAAACAGCAGTGTATACACAGATCAGTTGAAGCATAATAAGGTGAAATTTGGAGCATGTGCCATCTTCGCGCTTGGTTATTGTATGGCGTTGCTATGTCCATTGTAGGTGGAATGTCATTGGTTTTATAGTAAAAAAACACCTTTAAATCAAACATTGTCGACTTCACAGGACTATCAGAGAGAGTTGCACTACTCAATCTTGAAATTGGAGATCAACAGTTATCCATAATACAAACTTATGCACCTACCACAGCGTCAAGTGAAGAAGACATAAATAAATTCTACGCCGATCTGGCAAATGCTCATACTCTGGTATACAAACATGTTTTAGTCATTGGAGATTTCAATGCTAAAATTGGATACCCTCAAACACATGAACTCTTGATTATGGGCAAGTATGGCTTTGGCACAAGAAATCAAAGAGGAGAAAGGTTTATCCAATATGCAAATGAGTACAATTTATCCATCATGAATACTTACTTCAAGAAAAAAAGACAGTCGAAAGTGGACGTGGAAATCTCCAAACGAAAAAACAAAAAATGAAATAGATTTCATACTTAGCAGCAATAAGAAATTAGTTAAGAACATAGAGGTCTAAACACGGTAGACTTCCCATCGGACCACCCGCCTCTAAGAGCCTCAATCCTTACAGGACCACAGAAAATGAGCAGGAAACACTTCAAGTCTATCCCAAAACCACCAAAAACTGAGTATGAGGTACAGAAATACATCAACAACCTTAAAGAAAACATAACAAATCAAGCATACTTAACACAAAAGACAGACGATCCCCAAACCTACTACAATACCATAGAAAATATAATTATCACAAGCTTACAACAAACAAAAGAAATATCAAAATATACAGGAAACCATAAAATATTTACGAAAAAAACTATAGCACTAATAACTAAAAGAACTCAACTGTCTCTAATCTATCTATCTATATAAATATAATAATAATATATATATATATAATAAAATGAATCGCCGTTCGTTAGTCTGGCTAAAACTCGAGAACGGCTGGGCCGATTGAGCTGATTTTAGTTTTAAAATGTTTGTCGTAGTCCAGGGAAGGTCTAAAAGGTGAGAAATTAAACAAAAAGTAGGTGGAACGAAGTTCGCCGGGAGCCACTAGTAAAAAATAAAACTAAATCTATTAAAGAAGAATTAAAGCACATATACAAAATAACCAATAAATCAATCAAAGAAGACTACATCAACCATAGACACAAAATACTAGAAAATAATATAACAAAACTAGCGGCCGCCCGCGACTTCGTACGCGTGGAGTTAATTATTGACACTTACCGTCATATTTTAGACAATCCACACAATATATTTTTATAAATTGTAACCTTCTAAAATCAATGTCAATGTTAATACTTTATTTCATTCACAACAAATGATTTGTATTTCCTTTAAGCCTTGGACTGCCACATTACTAGACACAACAGAAAAAGTAATGTTTGCCGATCACCGGTGACCCCTATGGCGTTCAAAGAGTTAAAAAATATACAACATCCATTATAACCGTCGTTCTCACTTCTCGAGGGCGTTACACTGATGAAAACAATCATTGTTGTCCGCCTGCTCGTGTGCTACCTATCAAATAACAAAAATAAAAAAAGTTTGCGAGTGCGCCGCCGCCCAAACCATGGCTCATCTCCTGGCATGCCCTTTATGCGCAGACAGCACATACGGTGAACTCCTGCAGCCTACCGATAGCGCAGTCGTTGTGGCTGAGTATTGGGCTGGGAAAATTTAATAATATGTTGATGCCATCGACACGAGAAGATGCACGGTTAGTGCTTTAAGGTCCTTGGCTCCAGCTGTATCTCGGACGCCCCACAGGACGGCGTCACGTTGGTCTACCCAGGCAAGCTCTTTTGGCCGATCCTCTCCCATTTCCATTACCATTGGTAAGAATGTTGACCAAAGTTAGAGGGACTTACTTGTTAGCGGGTTGTTAGCCTCATCGTCGCTAGGCGGCGCCTCATTGTCGGGGTCCACAGCTTCCTCATCATCAATGTCTCTGCAGTAGCTGTGGTCATGAAGTATCATATTGATTTTAGCCTCCCAAGTACCGATACCTAGGTCTTCGTCTTGTTCAGAATTTTCTGAAACAATAATGTAAATTAAAAACACCACTTTCTCCATGACTTTAGAATTCCTTTTTGTAATTTCTCTGTTGTCCGATACTCGTGATCCAAATATTACAGATGTTGCTTAGTAGTTAGTACAGACTCGGTGCATTATATGAGATGTCGTACTGTATGTATCACTAAATAACCGGTGACTGGGCAGGTGGAAGAGTTCCAGTATACTGACCTACTAGCTCCGTCTCCTCTTTCACATCAGAAGGCTCGTCCTTGACGTGTGTCACTGTTGATGCTTGCTCTTGCGTCTCGAGATCTGTATGCTGCTTCTGCAGGGTACAAATACATTATTGATGGATTGAATGGAATGATTATTTAGTACCAAATATCTGATTATTTGAGTTGAATGTAAGTTTACCTGTGAGACAAAGTTTATGAACTCTGGCCGGCCCACAGAAAGCGAAGAGCAGACGTCTGACTTATCCATCAGTCTTATATATTCCTCTGTAAGCTGTAATAAAGATTTTTTTGTGATATTAATGCCCACAGCCACTTTTCCTACACATTCTAGGTACGTAAATAGCTGTAGATATTTCAAAAAGTTTCAATAGTGATGATCAGTGAACAAGTGTGGTGATTAAGCCTAAACCTATCAGTAGCAACTTAATTTTTGTGATCAGGCTAAAAACTAAATAAATAGTATAATCATCATGCTACCTCAATCCCTCTGTCGAGTACTAGTCGCAGAAGCTCGTCAGCCTTCACCGACTTCTCCATGAAGACTTGATTCTTCCTCAGCAAGTGACAGCAGAGGTAGCACACTTTCTTAGGCCTTTTGTCTCCATTCTGAAGCTGAGAATTTCGAAATAGGGGTTATCAAACTAAGGCCTTCATGGTGAGTATTTAACAAAAAATGTACATACATAATCAGACAGTAGAATGGCATTGTTTACTTGTAGATTACATAATTGATGTTTAGGTTATTGGCAAATATAAGAGTATTGCTCTGACCAGAAAGTGCTTTGTGGTGTACTGAAACTAGCCAACTTGCTAATTACGATTGTGGTTTTACATACCGGTATATCGGTTATTCTCTCGTAGACGTGTTGCAGCGGACGTGCCGGCGATTGTGTACATGCGCGCGTCCACCGCTAAACACATCCTGCAGGCCGCCAGCTCCGACATCGCTTGTTGTATACAAACTACAGAAGATTGATTACTTCCAAAAGCAAGAAACGATTATGAATTAAATCTCCAGTAGGTAATAGTTTTTATTATTTACAACTATTTTCAACGTTTCATCGGAAATTCAGTAAAAAACACAGACCAAGATGGTGAAAAATCACGAGAAGATTATTATGAAAATTAAAGAAATGAAAAACCATCAAAATTTAATCGATGGCATTTTTTATTTTTTGTTAGACATAATAATTTCACGGCCTGGATTTTCACCTCACCATTCGGCTTACAGCCCACAGACCATAGAAAACATAACACGGGCAAAGATAGAGTCTGACCAACAAAACGTGAAAGAATGGCGGCAAATTTAAAAAATCTTGGGATGTCACCTATTGATATGAGGTGTCAACTCTCATTATAGTCGGGCCGTTGTATCATGCCCGATTTGACAAATGTCAGACTGAAAGCACTAGTGAGGGACAACGATAAAATTACCGAATCATATAAGCATTGATGTCTATTTATCTCAATGTATATAAGTAACAGTTATTTCCACTAAGGGCAGTTTCCCATATTCAAATTTTTTTGTTTTTGGGTTTGCACTTGACCTCATCTCACCTGATGTAGAGTGACAATAAGGTCTAAGATGTAGCGTGTTTTCCCAGAAGAAGCTTATTCACTCTCGACTTAAAGACACCCAAATTGTAGCTTTATCTGGGAATACAGAAGCCGGCAAGTTGTTCCATTCCTTAGCATTTCGTATTAAGAAAGAAGAAGCGAAACGCGATATTTATTTTCAAAATATAATATTTAAACCTTCAAGTGATAAATAACTAGTATTTAAAAAAAATACGCGGTGAGTATTACAGGTTACGTCACTTTGAAAACGTGTCAAACGGCGTAATTTTGTAAACGCGTAATATTAAGTGGAAATTTTACGTTTTCTTTTTATTCTCAAATTATTTTAAGTAATAAAAGACAAATAATTAGATAATTAGGTGCCTTTGACATTATGAAATGAAGTTTTATATTTAAAAGTGGTTCTTTATGATTCGCTAAATGTGTTCCTCATAACAAGGATGTATGCAAAATAAAAAAAATATATTGTCAAATCGGGCATGATACAACGGCCCAATGAGATAGGAAACATATGGAGCAGAAATACCTACAAAAAAAACGTGCCGGTTTAGAACATAAAATGGCGGACTGACAGCTATTTTAGTGCTGCTCTGTTGATAATGCTTTATCGATATCATAATTTGTCAAGTCGATACTGACTGGGGGTCTAATTTGAAGTGAAACGCAAATAAAGCATTGAGTATTGAAGTAATTTTGAGACTCAACCAAACGATTGAGAACGTCATTTCGTAATTTGAAGTGACCATTCTTTCGTTTGAGACCGAAGGAAGTTGTTTTGACAGAACTCGTCTCACATCCTAATTTGAAAACCTAAAATGACATTCGTAAAATTGATTGATTAGAAGCTTAAGTTACTGGTTAAATGAAAATCAAAATATAAATAGATAGGTACTCTTTATTGCACAAAGTTTACAAGTCTTCTTGAAGTAGGTAATAATTATGCTCTTAATATGTAATAGATAATATAGATCTTTTTATTGCAACATTAAACTTAACTAGTGTTACGGCAACACCAGGATCATAGCGGCAACACCAGGATCATAGAACCAATCAACGAATTTTATCGCGTGATATGCGTCCGCTCTCATTGGTGCTTCATAACGTGATATCGCACAAGCGGACCAATGGGAGGCGCCGATGACGTCGCGGAAATCGACTCAACGGACATCGGGATCGCCACTGCATACAAGGAACACCTAACGCGCACATCTAATTCGTAATTTTAATTATTTTAATAGTTTGGTCTGTGACCGCTAAATAAGTATTTCTTTACTCTCTAATACCGGCCCACTGCCAGTTCAGTTTGCTGATTCGGTGGGCTATGTCGGTGACTCAGGTTCTCTGTCGGATTACATCATTTCTGATGCGGTCCTTCAGAGACACTCCGAGCATAGCCCTTTCCATAGCTCTTTGAGCGACTTTGAACCGGTGGATTAGTCCAGCCGTGAGTGTCCACGTCTCGGCACCGTAAGTCATGACCGGGAGGACGCACTGGTCGAAGACTTTCGACTTAAGACATTGAGGGATGGGTGACGAGAAGACTTGACGAAGCCTACCAAATGCTGCCCAGCCTAGCTGAATTCTTCTATTGGCTTCTCTCTCGAAGTTGTTTCTGCCTAATTGGAGCGTTTATCTGACATATTCCTGGACAATTTCGATTGGTACTCCATTAACAGCGACCGGTCCCGGATCAACGAGCTCGTTGAAAATGACCTTGGTTTTATCCAAGTTCATCCGAAGATCGATGTGATTGGAAGATTCAGCCAGGCTGCTCACCTGTAGGCCATGTAAGGTTTCCGTCAAGATGACGATGTCGTCTGCGAATCGTAGGTGTGACATGTACCCGCCATTAATATTGATTCCGCGCTCTTTCCAGTTTAGCGTTTTGAACAAGTCCTGCAGCGCAGCGGAGAAGAGTTTCGGAGATATAACATCTCCTTGTCTCACACCACGTCGCAGCAGGACAGGCTCGGTTTGGCCATTTTGGATTACTACGGACATATTAGCGACGTTATACAGACACCTCAACACCTCGTGCCAAGTCGATATCGCCAAAAGGCCTCGAGAACAGACCAGGTCTCGACGGAGTTAAAAGCTTTTTCATAGTCCACAAACGCCATGCACAGGGGCTGGTTATATTCTTTGGTCTTCTGTATAACCTGTCTTACTGTGTGAATATGGTCTATGGTGCTAAAACTCCGTCGGAACCCGGCTTGCTCTGCAGGTTGAGCTTCGTCAAGTCTTCGTGTAAGGCGATTCGAAATGACTCTTGAGAACAACTTATAGACGTGACTTTGGTCGATAGTTCTTCAGTACGGTTTTGTCGCCTTTCTTGAAGAACAATACGATCAAACTCCGCGGCCACGCCCTAGGAGTTCTCCCGGAGAAAATAACCGAGTTAAATATACGCCAAAGTTCCTTCAACACCGGCTTGCCAGCAGCTTTCAGAAGCTCGGTGTGACTCCGTCTTTTCCCGGGGCTTTTCCATTTTAAAGTTGTCCAAGAGCTGCCTCGATCTCCTCCAAGCTGATGTCGGGTAGATCCTCCGTCGCATGGCGGGTTAATGTGGCTCTTGAATCCTTCTCATCCGGCGTAGGGTCGGGTGAGTGCGACGCGTATAACTGGCTATAGAACGTGTAAACTTCTGAAAGAATTTCTGGCTTTGATGTGACGACTCCTCGATTTGTTTTGGTCAACTTCGACAGGTGGCTCCTGTCAAGCTGTTGTACGAAGACTTTGGACCCCCCTGGATCTGCTCAATTGCTCTCTGTATTGAGAGTGTATTGGAGCTTCGGAGGTCACGTCTTAACAGCTTGGAGATGGACTTATTTAGAGCCCGTTGTTCTGCCGAAGTGACTGATGGATCTTTCCGCCTCTTGTCCATTAACCCTTAACCACCTAGCACCTATTTTTGTCCTTTAACCGCCTACGTGCGGTCACAGAGACCGCTAATAAATTTTTGCTATTATTTTGGGATCTATGATAAGAAATTATAGTTCGGGTAAATTAAATGCATGTCTATACTTAATTGCTTCATTTAAGTGTCACAAATTTTCAAAAGTGATATAAAAGTTTTATAATAATGGCATATTATCTATATAATAAGGATTAAAGCACCAAAAATAACTATATTACGAAAAAGAGATCTTTGTTCTTAAATACTTAATTTTTTCACTCTTTTTTCTTATTTCTAATAATTTGAATAAACTAAAAATAAAATCAAATAAAAAAACTAGGCAAAAAATAAAAATATAAACAAAATTGCAATGCCTCAACCTTCACATCTTTTCGGTACAGTGACAACACATTTTTGGAGACTACTCGACTCCAACCAAATAGGTACTTTGCACATGAAATATAGATAGGTCAGAAAGGGTAATCTTCGTCCGAGATTTCTTGCTGAAACCATCTTATAATATTTTTGTAATTTTTACTCATTTGACTTTCATACAAAAATAATAAATAATTATAAAAAAAAGTCACGCAACCACCTACGTGCGGTCACGGAGACCGCTGGCGAATTTTTTTTACTTACCCTGGCCAGACGCGCGGACATACACACTCGCCGAGCGCTAGCATGACACTCAGTGGTGTGTAGAAAAGGTACATGAACGCGCTTTGACGTACGCCACTCACACGCGGAAATATTTGAATTTGAAAAACAGTTGCGGTCTCTGAGACCGCACGTAGGTGGTAAAGGGTTAAATCCAGAGTATAGACCGCTTGCTACGGGCAACTCACAGAACGTTGTGCCCTCGTCCCGAAGGATTTCCACCACTTGGTCGAATTCTTCGTCGATATATACGTCAATTGTGGTTTCCAAGGCAGTGAATCGATTTTCCAATTTCAGTTGGAAGGCATCGGAACCAGCGAGTGATTGGAGCAGATTTGGCCGGAGCGTGGACTTCATCAACCGAGAACGTTCAAGCTCAAAAATTGATATTCAGAGTGCCTCTGAGAAGTCGGTGATCACTTCCGGTTTTAAACCTATTGATCTCTGAGACATGTCTGAATATTCGCTTAATGTCCGATATATATTATGAAGTCGATCTCATTTTTTGTCATAGTATCTGGGCTCTGCCACGTCCATTTCCTCTGGGGCTGTTTCTTAAAGAATTGATCCCAGAAAGAGCCGACCAAATTGAGGGTTTGCAACTGTTTTATAATGTATAAATACAACTGTTTTATAATGTATAATGTTCTTTTATATTAAATGATTTACTAAACAAAACATGATATCTTTAAGTATTTAATTGCCTACCTGTCCTGAGTAAAAAAGGTAGGTAGGTATCTAAATGATATACCTATTTTTTTATTTCTCTTAAATCAACAAATCAAAAGAATAACAAAAAATCAACGCTGGATTTAACTTGCAATTTAATTTTACAACAATACAGTCATTTACTTTGCTATAAAGCGAAAGGATCAAAATTTGTCAGTCTAACTATAAAGAAAACGTACGCGGCAAGTCTATGCAAACAGTAACACATGCTTATGTGTGAGTGAACTTTGCAAATCAAAACCGAAACATGACATTCCGCACTAGCCGAGAACGCTCTTAAGTAAGAATTAAAATTTTTCAACAAGAGAAAGAAAAAAGACGACCGGTCAAACCGATGTTTCCCGCGCTTTCGTCAATGTTAGTTACCTTTTGACTGACATTACTAATTCGATGACGTTTGACGTTTGTCTGTCTGTCTGACGTTAGACGGAACAAACCACCAAAGATATTGGATATAAAACAAGATGGTGCACTATGAAAATGAATGCAATGTTAATTTCGACTCTATGCAGTGGGAATAAAGGTTACTTTGAAATGCCAAATCGCTTTACAGAAAATCGAGCCGAGCGAGATGTCGCTATATAGGATGATGTCCTTGTCTAATGGGTTGCCATCATAAAAAAAATACCTTTGTGGTATAACTTAAGCAATGTTTATATTTATTCTTCTGGGGAACTATCAAAATATTTAATAATTTAATACGTTGGAATAAATAAAGTCTTTTTTATTTTTTTTATTTTAAACCATGATAAACGACTGTTTTTATGTAAAAGTCGGTGATATGGTAGTTTTGATTATAATCAATATGCAACACTTGGCGTCTCGACATCACCATTATGGCGGCGGCAAAAATAATTTGAAAGTTTGTATTATTGTGACGACAAAAATAACGTGTAAAAATTGTGATTATTTATTTGTAATGGTTCTCACTTGTTGTGAGATAGGATGCAAAAGTGAATCTTATAAAGGTTGCGGTGTATTTTTCATAAGTAAGTATTTAGTCAAAGTTTTTTTTTGCATTGAGTAGGGTGTCCATTTCGCTTGTCATCTAAAGACGGTTTTACTTTTTTATTTTTTTTCGACAAATCGGAAAGTTTTCATGGTCGAATAAATTGCATGATAATGGACGACCATAAAAAAGTCATGTTACGTAAAAAGTGTAGCAATAAATCTATTTAATTTTTAATTTATCAAATCGTAAAGTTTTTTTTCGTAAAGTTTGTATGAATAATACGCTATGACCGGTTAAATTTGCCGCAGAGTGTATTATTATAGGTAGGTAAATAGAAAATCTAATAAGGCTAGCACAAACTTTTCGAAAAGTCGGTAGTCTCTTCGTATCGTACGTATACATAATAAGGAATTTTAATTTGGAACTTGTGTTTTTTCTACAAAATTGCTCATAAATACTCAAACGATAGGTACTTTGAAACGTTCGTGATAGCCCTTCTAGTTTGAACGGGCTTCACGAGTTTCCTAGAGAACGCAATGTCCGACTCCCACGTGGGTGGACTAAGTTTGACTAACAATAATTGTAATCGAAACGCTAAAACGTGTGGTCACCTTATTAGAGTAGGACGTTAACCAATATATAGACATCTCGCGAGGCTCGAATGTAAGTAATAAGTGCGCCATCTTGTTATAGTGTAAAATCTTTGCAAACCACAGACTAAGAAATGAAAACTATCCAAAAAACCCAATGACTTAGGAAACATATGGACCAGAAATACCTACAAAAAAAAAACGTGCCGGTTTAGAACATAAAATGGCGGACTGACAGCTATTTTAGTGCTGGGCCCGTAATACCAGCAAATACGAAAACCATCCATTCGCAGCGCAGTTCAAAGGCAGGCCTGTTTCTGCGCTGCTAAGATTCGTATTATGAGCCCATAAAAACTGAACGACTATTGCACTGCTAGGCCAAAAGGTGAACGGTTTCCTTGTCTCTGGTCTGCTTACTGATTCAACCTAGAATCGTTCGGAAATCTTATGATATTTTTTTCCCGTTTTACCGGTTTTTTAGTTTTCGCTTTATAATATCAATTGCTGACTAAAAGTACGTTTTTATGAGTGTAATTTACTTAATCAGCATAATTTTCTTAATTCACAGTAGATTTTAATAAAATTATGGAGTAATTCATATGGCGTGCGACTATTCTGTACTCTTCTTACCTACCTAGATTTTTGAACGATTCTTACTGGCAAATATGGATAGCTGTCAAATAATTGAAATAATAACAATGTCAACATTGGTAGTTTTCTTTGCAAATATAAATAAAATCAAAGATTAAAATAGTATTGTTGACATTATTTAAGTGCAATTTATTCAATAGTTTTACTGTAAAATTAATATAATAATAAAAACCGGGTTTATAAACTATTGCACATAATATTAGTTTCCAATCACAAACTGAGATAAAAGGCAATAAATTCCTATTAGCCGAGCATGTAAGAAATGTGGAAGAACTGCGACATAACGGCTAAAACTACTTAATACGAGCCCACGTAATTCGTCAGACATCTGTGACACTAACACCATACAAAACCAGTTTAACGTAAGTAATGTTTATATGTGATATATTTATCTGTTTGTTCAATCTGCAGTGACCTGTGATAATTCTTGTGAGAATCCTCAACTGTTCTCGAAATAACATTAGAGCCTCTAGTGAGAACTTGTTGAAAAATTCTGTAATTAAGGCTTTAGCATGTGTCTGGCCTGTCGATCTCATCCAGTGTTGCTTGCTCTGTTTGATTGACCACTCTTTTAGCAAGCGTATGCACCTGGGTATGCCCAGTACTAGTTCCGGGGATTGTACTTATTTTATTACATGTAAGTCATTTCCAATTTACTAATTGTTCTTATTATTTTTACAGATCTGTGTTGTCACTGGTGTAAAATGTGACTGTGTCTATAATCAGAGCAGCAAGTGCAAGCATTTTAGTGCCTTAATATCCTATGTTAACACCACCTCCAGCTTGTCAAAGACCAGTAACAAACAACATTGGGGCAAACCTAGTATTCGGCAATTTGTTCATTATAAATGTTCTAAATTCTTCGAAGATATGACTAATAAAGACTGATTCAATATTTACAAAACCTGTTTTTATTCACCAATTTTAACAATAACATACTATTATTTGTAGAGAATATTGGTGGTTGTATCGCAATCAACACTTCTGACAGTTGACCATCTGCATTTGTTTCCAATTTCTGCCGTTTTGTGCGCGGTCGTTATCTGTCCACCACTACCTACTCGCTTTGCACATAGCCAATCTCCCTAAACTATTGTAGATATTGTATACCTTGTATATTCTGTATTTTAGTGAGTTTTTAAGTATTTTATACTAGTTTTAAAATCCTAAACTCGAATTCTAAAGTCTTTTTTTAATTCTTTGGTCTAACTACTTGAGAAGTTTTTATTACTTGTCACAGACCAATAAGTGTTATTTTTTCTGATACGAATACGTAGCAACAAGATGTTTCTTTAAACTTTACGAACTTCGCCGATACTTACTCTTGTAGGAAGTAGACATAGCTCGGGCTCGGCAGGGCAGCTAAATTTTCGTGTTTGCAGTCTTCTTCATTTAAAATGTCGTAAGTATATAGCATTTTTTTCTTGTGTTTATAAATAACTTACTTACATCACATATAATGGACCGAAGAAGAGTCTAAGTGAGGAAAGTGGAGTCCACTTTACATTACAAAATAACTTACTCGTACTTGCACTTTATGTAGGTATGTTAGTGGTAAATAGAATATTTACTATAGTGAAAACCAACAAACAAGACATCGTGTGAGATATACCCAACTGCTTGGGAGTTTTTGAATGATCCCAGAGAAAAAGCAGTAGATAACAAAATATACATTTCAAGAGGATGTGGAGTGCAGCGGGAGAAAGGCTGAAAGGCTCAACTCTTTTTTTAATGATTCATGTGGCAGACGAGTACACGGATCACCTGATGGTAAGCGATTACCGCCGCCCATGGACACCTATAGCACCAGTGGTGTCAAAAGTGTGCTGCTTACATTTTAACCCCCCTTCCCCTGGATTGGGCCTCTGATACCCTCACACACACAGCGAAACACATCACATGCACTGCTTCACACCAGTTTTCTGTGGGGACGTGGTATTACTCCGGTCGAGTCGGCCCATTCATGCCAAAGCTTGGCTCTCCCACTGTTAAAAAGTCTGCATCAGAATGGTCGAAAGTATGTCAGTATTTACTTAGTTACTACATAAGAGTGTAAGTGTAATTAAACTTATAAATCACAAAACAGTTTTGGTTTCATAATATTACATTTATTAACAAATCTAATTGCATTTACAAAAACATAGATAAAGGTATGGAACTATAACATGAAGTTATTGTAATACAATTTTTTATATTTCCAGTACTGGGTAGACCTATAAAGACCAAAATAAAACGGAAAAATAGGCTCATCAATGATGCTCGTAGAAGGACGGGACAAGAAAACTTTTTGTACGATTACATTGAACATTTGGGATCAGCGACCGAAATTCCTATGCGCGCCGATTGTTTGTTTACCATTTTAACTATAGGTAGTTCACCGTCGATTGTCACTGTGTGCACACATTATCAGAATAATTACAAGTCGAGATCAATCAAGGCTTTTCTTGCATCTACTATCAATGTATGAGTAATAAAGTGCTCCTACACTTTTAACTCCGGACCGGGGGACAAAAACACACTTAAACACAACCACAAAATAGGGAACACAGCGAAAAATGCCACCATTTACAAGGCAAATCATTAACAATGTTGATAAAACTGCTCTAAAAGTAACTTTTTCAATAATGTTTATTTGACGTTTATCACGCTCAAAAGACGCGCAGTTTGACAATTAATATGCGCTCATATTATGAAAAGTCCATACAAAAAAAAAGGTGAACGGTTTTCAAGACGTCAACATAACTGCCCTGCCGCAGGCCTGCTACAGGCCTGCGTAAAGGACGTCATAGTACAAAATAACAAGGCAGTTCAAAAGAAGGCCTGCTTTAAGAGGTGGTAGTAAGGGTCCTGCTCTGTTGATAATGCTTTATCGATATCATAATTTGTCAAGTCGATACTGGGGGTCTAATTTGAAGTGAAACGCAAATAAAGCATTGAGTATTGAAGTAATTTTGAGACTCAACCAAACGATTGAGAACGTCATTTCGTAATTTGAAGTGACCATTCTTTCGTTTGAGACCGATGGAAGTTGTTTTGACAGAACTCGTCTCAAATCCTAATTTGAAAGCCTAAAATGACATTCGTAAAATTGATTGATTAGAAGCTTAAGTTACTGGTTAAATGAAAATCAAAATATAAATAGATAGGTACTCTTTATTGCACAAAGTTTACAAGTCTTCTTGAAGTAGGTAATAATTATGCTCCTAATATGTAATAGATAATATAGATCTTTTTATTGCAAAATTAAACTTAACTAGGTTTACAGATATGTATTCAATTTACAATTTAGGTAGTAGAGCTTGTAGTGATATTATCTTCCTGAGTTCAGTTCGTCGCAGTTTGTAGAAAGAGATCTGTAAGTAAGAAAATTATGGTATTATTGATAAGATTATAATGATATTATCTACTCTGTAATAATAGGGCAATGGTAGCTCAGTGAATAAGAACGGGAGGTCGTAGCAGTAGGTATGTAATACCGGTATCATTAATAATAATCTCAAAATGACGAGTTTACGATATGTGATCAAAATCAAATTAATACAATACTCCCTAAAGTGAAATTCATCGCTTAGCCTAAAAGGTTTATCTTCATCGTAAAATATTATCGATGTTTTTACTACAACCCTAGTAAAAGCAGTAGGGTATAACAAAATATACATTTCAAGAGGATGTGGAGTGCAGCGGGAGAAAGGCTGAAGGCTCAACTCTTTTTTTTAATGATTCAGGTGGCAGACGAGCACACAGATCACCTGATGGTAAGCGATTACCGCCGCCCATGGACACCTATAGCACCAGTGGTGTCAAAAGTGTGCTGCTTACATTTAAACCCCCCTTCCCCTGGATTGGGCCTCTGATAACTCACACACAGCGAAACACAGCACATGCACTGCTTCACACCAGTTTTCTGTGGGGACGTGGTATTACTCCGGTCGAGCCTTCATGCCAAAGCCTGGCTCTCCCACTGTTAAAAAGTCTGCATCAGACTGGTCGAAAGTATGTCAGTATTTACTTAGTTACTACATAAGAGTGTAAGTGTAATTAAACTTAGAAATCACAAAACAGTTTTGGTTTCATAATTATTTATTAACAAATCTAATTGCATTTACAATACATAGATAAAGGTATGGAACTATAACATGAAGTTATTGTAATACAATTTTTTATATTTCCAGTACTGGGTAGACCTATAAAGACCAAAATAAAACGGAAAAATAGGCTCATCAATGATGCTCGTAGAAGGACGGACAAAAAAACTTTTTGTACGATTACATTGAACATTTAGAGCAGATCAGCGACCTAAATTCCTATGCGCGCCGATTGTTTGTTTACAATTTTAACTATAGGTAGTTCACGGTCGATTGTCACTGTGTGCACACATTATCAGAATAATTACAAGTCGAGATCAATCAAGGCTTTTCTTGCATCTACTATCAATGTATGAGTAATAAAGTGCTCCTACACTTTTAACTCCGGACCGGGGGACAAAAACACACTTAAACACAACCACAAAATAGGGAACACAGCGAAAAAATGCCACCATTTACAAGGCAAATCATTAACAATGTTGATAAAACTGGTCTAAAAGTAACTTTTTCAATAATGTTTATTTGACGTTTATCACGCTCAAAAGACGCGCAGTTTGACAATTATATGCGCTCATATTAAATGAAAGTCCATACAAAAAAAAAGGTGAACGGTTTTCAAGACGTCAACGTAACTGCCCTGCCGCAGCCTGCTACTGCCGTGTTACGCACAACTCTGCTATCTCAAAAAACATAGTTTTTGAGAAAAATGGCTTTGAAGTTTAAACAAACATTTACTTGTAGCGTATTAAGGAAACATCCATACTAATATTAAATGCGAAAGTAACTTGTCTGTCTGTCTGTCTGTCTGTCTGTCTGTCTGTTACTCTTTCACGCCAAAACTACTGAACGGATTAAAATTTGGTATCAGATGATCTAGACCCTGAGAAAGGACATAGGCTACTTTTTTATTGCGAAGGGGGGTTGTAAGGGGTTAAAAGGGGGTAAAAAGTTACTCTTCCACGCGGACGAAGTCGCGGGCGGCCGCTAGTGCTATAATAATTGAAACTGACAGATTAGGTGTGTAAATGCTTCTAGAACATATTGACATATATTTTTTTTTATATCTATAAAACTTAATTTTTAAATTGAGATAACGAGTTTCGCATAACCAGAATTCATACAAATGTGGTTACGCGTCGTGTGATAACTTAAGTTAGAGAGTTGGGTGCAACCAAAACACACGATGCAGGGAAAGCCTATCTATGTTATCTACTTAGTTGTATTAGATGCGTTGACTAAAAGGCCCTGTTTTCTGACTAGTGGTTAACCAATTGTCAAAAAACCTTAACAAATTGTAAATATCGCTGAATGTATTTTTTGACCAATAGTTAGCTGAACCAATAAGCGATTGCTAATCAACGAAAGAGGCCTGGCGAACCACCCACCAACCCGCACTGGTCCAGCGTGGTGGGTTATGGTATAATCCTCCTAATGAAGAAGACAATATTGCCTCGGCCCCCAGTTCCGGCAGCCCTGCTATTCTGGTTTTGTTAACGACAGGCAGACAGGCAGGGGGTGCTAAGAATCTCCGGGATAAGGAAGGCCGCCATACCACACTGACCGAAGAACTCGACCAAGTGGTGAAAATCCTTCGGGACGAGGGTGCAAAATTCTGTGGGTGCGACGTACGGGCAAGCGGTCTAAACTTTCGAAAGAGACTCTGGGCCTAATGGACAAGAGGCGGAACGATCCATCAGTCACTTCGGCAGAACAACGGGCTCTGAATAAGTCCATCTCCAAGCTGTTAAGACGTGACCTCCGAAGCTTCAATGCACTCTCAATACAGAGAGCAATTGAGCAGAACCAGGGGCCCAAAGTCTTCGTACAACAGCTTGGAAGAAGCCACCTGTCGAAGTTGACCATAACAAATGGAGAAGTCACCACGTCAAAGCCAGAGATTCTTTCGGAAGTTTACACCTTCTATAGCCAGTTATAAAGTCAAAGCCCCGGGAGAAGACGGAGTCACAACCAGCTTCTGAAAGCCGGTGCTGGAGGAACTTTTCTCCGGAAGAACTCTTAGGGCGTGGCAGCGGAGCTTGGTCGTATTGTTCTTCAAGAAAGGCGACAAAACCTTACTGAAGTTCTCAAGAGTCATTTCGAATCACCTTACACGAAGACTTGACGAAGCTTAACCTGCAGAGCAGGCCGGGTTCCGACGGAGTTATAGCATCATACCATATTCACACAGTGAGACAGGTTATACAGATGACCAAAGAATAACCAGCCCCTGTGCATGGCGTTTGTGGACTAAGAAAAAGCTTTGACTCCGTCGAGAACTTCTCGAGGCCTTACAGAGGTGCAAAGTCGATTGGCGATATATCGAGGTGTTAAGGTGTCTGTATGACGCCGCTAATATGTCCTTAGTAATCCAAAATGGCCAAACCGAGCCTGTCCTGCTGCGACGTGGTGTGAGACAAGGATGTTATCTCCGAAACTCTTCTCCGCTGCGCTGCAGGACATGTTCGAAACGCTTAACTGGAAAAGCGCGAATCAATATTAATGGCGATGTCACACCTGCGATTCGCAGACCACATCGTCATCTTGGCAGAAACCTTACATGACCTACAGGAGATGGTGAGCAGCCTGGCTGAATCTTCCAAACACCGGTCTTCGGATGAACTTGGATAAAACCAAGGTCATGTTCAACGAGCTCGTTGATCCGGGACTGGTCACAGTTAATGGAGTACCTCTCGAAGTTGTCCAGACAAACGCTCCAATTAGGCAGAAACAACTTCGAGAGAGAAGCTAATAGAAGAATTCACTAGGCTGGGCAGCATTTGGTAGGCTTCGTCAAGTCTTCTCATCGCCCATCCCTCAAAGTCTTAAGTCGAAAGTCTTCAACTAGTGCGTCCTCCCGGTCATGACTTTCGATGCCGAGACGTGGACACTCACGGCTGGAGTAGTCCACTTGTTTAAAGTCGCTCAAAGAGCTATGAAAAGGGCTATTCTCAGAGTATCTCTGAAGGACCGCATCAGAAATGATGTAATCCGACAGAAAACCAGAGTCCAGAGTCACAGACATAGCCCACCGAATTAGCAAACTGAAGTGGCAATAGGCTGGTCACATTAGCCGCAGAATTGACAACCATTGGAGCCGTAAAGTCCTTGAGTGGAGATCGCGACTCGGTGAGCCAAGTGTTGGACGCCCTGCGACAAATGGGATGATGACATTGGAAGGCTGGCTGGTGTGGGCTGGATGAGAATGGCCGAAAATCTGGAGCAATGACGTGTATTAGGTGAGACCTATGTCCAGCAGTAGACGAGTGTGGGTTGCTGATGATGAATGACATGAATTGTAAAGAAATAAATGGCCGCAAGGTGCACGCCGCCCACTGTTCCGCGCGCATCGAGTGACCACGCGTAACTATTTCAACTTCAAGTTAACAGATTTAGATTAAGTAGCAGAAGTTATTGGTATATGATGCCTATCTCTGTTAACTTAAAATTGAATGAGTTAGGCATGGCTGCAACGATAAAAAATTAAGTTAAACGAATTTGTCATATGAGTTTCTGGCTCATTGATACATTTTTTTTTTAAACTGTCCTTAGTGCCATATAGATCACACTTTTAAGAGTATTTCGCACTGGTTACGCGTAACTCGTATAATTTAAATAGCATACTTGTGCGTAACAGGGCTTACAGGCCTGCGTAAAGGATCATAGTATAAAATAACAAGGCAGTTCAAAAGCAGGACTGCTTTAAGAGGTGTAGTAAGGTCCTGACACAGCTAAATACGAATATTGAATTTGACAGCTTCACAAACGTCAAATCTGGATATCTCGAGACGATACTCTTATCGATACCATCAGAGATGTCGTCGGAATGTTCGTCGATTTGACGTTTGTGAAGCTGTCAAATTCAATTATTCGATTTTAAGCTGTGTTAAGTAGGGTTTTTTATATGAACTGACGTATCGTTACGAATAATTCGATATCGTTTTGGCGGAGTAGACCCCAGGATACAAACGCTACTAGACGGATTTATTGCTGATCTAGTGCATTTTGCCGCCCCTCTTTGCAATTTGACACCCCTCTTTGCAATTTGACACCCCTCTTTGCAATTTGACACCCCTCTTTGCAATTTGACACCCCTCTTTGCAATTTGACACCCCTCTTTGCAATTTGGCACCCCCGCTTTGCAATTTGCCGCTCCTCTTTGCAATCCTCATTCCTGCGAACCGTGGCTCTCCTCGGTCCGTGGATACCTCAGGGGGCGTGCGCGTGCGGCGCGTCGAGCAGCGCGTGGTGGCGCGGGTAGTGCTGCTCGCAGCCGTCGCGCCTGCGCCCCGGGCCCTGGTGATACTCACGGGGCGTGCGCGTGCGGCGCGTCGAGCAGCGCGTGGTGGCGCGGGTAGTGCTGCTCGCAGCCGTCGCGCCTGCGCCCCGGCCCTGGTGATACTCACGGGGCGTCGCGTGGCGGCGCGGTCGAGCAGCGCTGGTTGGGCGCGGGTAGGCGTGCTCGCAGCCGTCGCGCCTGCGCCCCGGGCCATGGTGATACTCACGGGGCGTGCGCGTGCGGCGCGTCGAGCAGCGCGTGGTGGCGCGGGTAGTGCTGCTCGCAGCCGTCGCGCCTGCGCCCCGGGCCCTGGTGATACTCACGGGGCGTGCGCGTGCGGCGCGTCGAGCAGCGCGTGGTGGCGCGGGTAGTGCTGCTCGCAGCCGTCGCGCCTGCGCCCCGGGCCCTGGTGATACTCACGGGGCGTGCGCGTGCGGCGCGTCGAGCAGCGCGTGGTGTCGCGGGTAGTGCTGCTCGTAGCCGTCGCGCCGCGCCGCGCCCGCCTGCGCCCCGGGATCTCTACAGATAACAATATAATTGAATAAATTTCACAACATCTCAACCTTGACCCTGACTCCGTCTGATTATCTTTAAGCACTTGTGTTACGATCACACAGAGGAAACACAAATACACACACACACAACAACCCAGCCCCAGTTTGTTTTGAAGTATGCTTATTGACCGTCCCTCAGAATAGCTGAGGCCCCAGTCATGGGAGAGCCCACACTACCCGTCGTCTCCCAGCTGGGGTGTGCATACGGCGCCGCCGAAAGTTGGCGACGTCGGCTCATTGCACTTCGGCCGGCGGCATTTCACTGGGTCAACAAAAAAAAAAAAAAACAAAAAAAAGATATACTTAATCACAAATCCTAACTAATATTATAAATGCGAAGTACTCTGTCTGTCTGTCTGTCTGTCTGTTACTCTTTCACGCCCAACCACTGAACGGATTTAAATGAAATTTGGTATACAGGTGATCTAGACCCTGAGAAAGAACATAGGGCTACTTTTTATTGCCGGAAAAGGGGGTTGTAAGGGGTTAAAAGGGGGGTAAAACCTTTTCCACGCGGTACGAAGTCGCGGGCGGCCGCTAGTACATATATAATCTTACTTACATAGTATTTACACCCAGACACTCAACAAACCATGTGTTTGATCACACGAATGTTTGTCCAGGGTGGGGATCGAACACCATGACCTTTGGCGTATGAGGCAGGTCACATGCCAAGCTTCATCCGGCCAGTCACCAAGTAAAGTAAAGCGTCAGCCGATTTGTGTACAGTCCCATTGCAGGGCACAGGCCTCCATCGTAGAAATCAAGTCATTGCTACTATGACGGGATTAGGCCTAATCACCACGCTTGCCTAATGTGGTGCGGTGATCTCAAACCGATCGAAAAGACCCAACAGCGTTTTGAAAGGCATTGATGTCAAGGCCTTATGGCGTTAATAATAGTGGCTATAAGCTTGTGAAAATAAATCGGTCGAATAACGTAGAAATGTAACATTGTAGCTACCACGTAGCGTCGTAGCTTCTTCGTAGCGTCGTCGATTCATCTCAATGTAGTAGCTACAAGCATTGTAGCGTCGTAGCTTCATCATAGCGTCGTAGCTTCACCGTAGCGTCGTAGCTACGACTTAGCGTCGTAGCTTCATTGAAGCATTGTAGCGCTGTAGCGTCGTAACTTCATCGTAGTTTCATAGCTCAACTTACCGTTGTAGCTTTTCATCGAGCATTGTACGTCGTAGCTCAGCGCAGCGTCGTACTTCATCGTAGCGAGCGTCGTAGCTACAACTTAACGTTGTAGCTTCATCGAAGCATTGTAGCGTCGTAGCTTCAGCGCAGCGTCGTAACTTCATCGTAGCGAGCGTCGTAGCTACAACTTAACGTTGTAGCTTCATCGAAGCATTGTAGCGTCGTAGCTACATCGCAGCGTCGCGTAACTTCATTGTAGCGAGAGTCGTAGCTACAACTTACCGTTGTAACTTCATCGAAGCATTGTAGCGTCGTAGCGTCGTAACTTCATCGTAGCGAGCGTCGTAGCTACAACTTAACGTTGTAGCTTCATCGAAGCATTGTAGCGTCGTAGCTTTACCGTAGCGTCGTAACTTCATCGTAGCGAGCGTCGTAGCTACACCTTAACGTTTAGCTTCATCGAAGCATTGTAGCGTCGTAGCTTTACCGTAGCGTCGTAACTTCATCGTAGCGAGCGTCGTAGCTACACCTTAACGTTGTAGCTTCATCGAAGCATTGTAGCGTCGTAGCTTTACCGTAGCGTCGTAACTTCATCGTAGCGAGCGTCGTAGCTACACCTTAACGTTGTAGCTTCATCGAAGCATTGTAGCGTCGTAGCTTTACCGTAGCGTCGTAACTTCATCGTAGCGAGCGTCGTAGCTACAACTTAACGTTGTAGCTTCATCGAAGCATGCATTGTAGCGTCGTAGCTTCAACTTACCACTTCATCGAAGCGTCGAGGACAGAACTGATTCATAAGTGTTTTCCACAGTGTTATCATATACGAGTAACAGTTCAAGTTGTCCGATGACTATTCGAGGATAACGTGCATCGTGTAATTTTTCGCACTTGTATTGCCTAACGTAATTCTATCAGTGAAGACCTGTTATTAGCTTTAAGATACTCATTGTTAATTATTGTGCTAATACAGCTGTTGGTTTTCCAAATAAAACAAAATAAATAAATAATAAATAAATCATATTTGATTCACGTGCGAGTCGGATTTAACTGTGCTGGTAGGGCACGCCCAGGGCAACGAGGTGAGGGCTGCTGGGCCATCACAGGGGCCGCCGTCTCATCCGCCGCCATCCTGCTGGAAAGAGACACGACTATTATTATTTAATTTTTTATGTGATAGGTAGCAGATGAACAGCGGATCCCCTGATGGTTAGCAATTCCACCGCCCATGGACACCTGCAACAACCAGTGAAGTTACAAGTGCGCTGCCACCTTTTAATCCCGTCCCCCCGGGTGGGCCTCCGGTACCCTCACTCACTCCAGCGAATCAGCATAGTGCTGCTTTATGCTGATGTGTGTTATTTTATAAGGTACACCACAGCAATACAACATAAACATTCAAAAATATCTTTCAATATAAATTAAATGGAATGTATTTTTTTACCGTGGGAGCCCCGCTTCGTCATAAATGGCCGGCTCCTGTGATACGACGGAACCACAGAAAACTGCCGTGAAGCGTATGCACTGTGTTCCGTCGAGTGAGTGAGGCTACTGGGGCCCCAATTGCGGGTACAAAGGGTTAAAGGTGACTGACTCTACTGGTGTTGTCCAAGGGCGGTGGCAATCACTTACCTACCGTCAGTTGAGCCGTCTGCTCGTTTGTCCGCTATAATGTAAAAAAAGACCACAGCGAGCAAAAACGCAACTAGTATCCGCTTCAAAGGACCATTTGGGTCCTTCGAGCCGGATTTGAAAGCCAATCCAATTTGCTTCCAGTGACACGGACTTGTGGCGGCAACTAAAGGAAATTCGCTTTTGCTATCCGTTCGGAAAAAAAAATAAAAAGGAAAATGTGGAGATAGTTTCCAGTACTTGATGTTCCGTAGCTCTAGAAGCAGTGATTGGATTTAAGTAGTTAGTGTGCATTATTGACAAAATCATAATAACACGGATATGCCGACGGCGCTTATGAATGGATTACAATTTCGATAAAAGTGATTTAAATACTAATTAAGTAAAGTTATTACCTATTGCCCCGTTGGTCTAGTGGTTTAAGTACCGGGCCAGTGGATCTCGGGGTCCCGGGTTCGATTCCCGGGTCGAGCAAAAAGTATGTTCCGAATTTTTCCAACATAGCTCGGGTTTGTGATCACCAATCCGCATTAGGCAAGCGTGGTGATTAAGCCTAATCCCATCATAGTAGCGATGACTTGATTTCTATGATGGAGGCCTTTGCCCTGCAGTGGGACAGTATATAGGCTGATTAATATATTTTTTTTAATAATTATTTAATTTAAGTATGTAAGCTAGCAATTATAAAAAGATAAAGTATCAGATATATACCTACTGTCCCACTGCAGGGCAAAGGCCGCCATCATAGAAATCAAGTCAACGCTACTTATGATGGTATTAGGCCCAACCACCACGCTTGCCTAATGCGGTGCGGTGATCACACCCGTGTACAAAGCACACAAGCAGGCGGTTCGTCATTATTCCGGTAGATGGCACTATGCATTTTTACATTGCGCAAGCATTGTGTGTCACCGGAATAATGACCCCAAGCCGCCTGCCTAGGTTTGACAGGTTGCAAAATATACTCAAGCTACACATACGGAACTGGTATTTTCATTCTCCCTGCCTGGACCTTGAGGGTGCCTTGTACACCCGAACTATGATCGTAAAATTCGAAACATACTTACTTTTGGTCGACCCGGGAATCGAAACCTTGAACTATGAAATTACAATGATGAACTAAAAATGACTTGCCGAAATGAGGGTTAACCTAGTTCTTTTTTGCAAAACTATTTCCAATTTTAAACCATGTTTTGTTAAGGGATTAAAGTTTACGTAAAAGAGGATAGTGCAAAACAGTTTAACTGTGGGAGAGCCATGCTTCGGCATGAATGGGCCGGCTCGACCGGAGTGATACCACTGCCTCACAGAAAACCGGCGTGAAGCAGCTCCTGTGCTGTGTTTCGCCGAGTGAGTGAGGGTACCGGAGGCCCATCGGGGGGGAAGGGGATAAAAGGTTTGCAGCGCACTTGTTGCATGTGTTCATGGGCGGCGGCAACTGCTTACCATCAGGTGATCCGCCTGCTCGTCTGTTACCTATCACATAAAAAAAAAGATAAAACCCTACTTACTATCCCACTAAAATAATCGTGAAAGTTTGTAAGGGAGTTTAAGGTTGGCAGCGCACGTGACTCTACTGGTGTTGCAAGTGTCTATGAGCGGCGGCCATTGCTTACCATCAGGTTATCCGTCTGCTCATCTGCCACCTATGACAAAAAAAAAGTATGTTTGATCACATAAAAAAAAGTGCAGTTTTTAAGCAAAAACACATTATGTGTTCCGGCACTTTCAAAGGACTACCTACATTTAGCGACGATGTATTTTTGTCCACGTTTATTTCATACATTTCAAAATTCTACACTTTTTTCTCCATTTTCCTTTGCTCTTCATAAAGCATTCCCCCTCCCTCTGGAGGGGGGAGGGGGGATGTGGGCGGGGGGCGTGGCCGGAAGTCGGGCCATTCTGCTTGCGTTTCGGATCAATTTTGACGTAGATTTAATAAAATCAAAGGATTATTGAATGTTTGTTTGCGGGATGAGATGGTTGGATGGCGTGGTATTAGCATGCATGAGTTTATTTTATAAATAAACTAGCGGCCGCCCGCGACTTCGTCCGCGTGGAAAAAGTAACTTTTTACCCCCCTTTTAACCCTTACAACCCCCTGTTTCGCAACAAAAAGTAGCCTATGTCCTTTCTCAGGGTCTAGATCATCTGTATACCAATTTCATTTAAATCCGTTCAGTAGTTTTGGCGTAAAAGAGTAACAGACAGACAGACAGACAGACAGACAGACAGACAGAGTTACTTTCGCATTTATAATATTAGTATGGATGATATTGTCGCTATTATATTATAAGATAGGTCTTAGATATTGGTAAGTAATAGCGAAAATTCCGACAGAAAAAAATAATAAATGTAGGTAAGTTAAAACCATTTTGTCGACCCGTTTAGCGCAATGGTTTGAGCGCCGGTTGAGACGTAAGGGTCGCGGGTTCGATTCCCGCACCAACACAAATATTTGTTGATGAAACAGATATTTGTGTTGGGTCTGGGTGTTTGTGGTTCTTTCGTTGTTTCTGGTTTCCATAGTACAAGGGAAAACCTTAGTTTGGGACCAGGACAATGTATGTGATGTTGTCCCTCAATTTATTTATTTACTAGTGGCCCGCCCTCACTTCGCTTCGGGACCGTAATTCAGAAATTAACCAATAGATGGCGCTGTGCTAAATTACATCGCGCAAGCGTTTTGTGTTTTCGGTTTACCTATAAGCCTTGTCGTTGTCTATAGAAGTTATCTCTTTATAAATAGTATAGACTTTTGTGGCGCATTTACGAACTACCTACTTACTTCTTTTATAGTGGCACAATATTAGGCTATGGCATACCTACTTTATTTTAGGTTATGTCTTTATATTTTGAAACTAATTATTCTTTCATTGAGTTGCAAAGTAGTTTTGTCTTAGTCCGCGGCATCTAACAATAGCGATGACCGTTAGTTTGTGCACTTGTAAAAAAGAAGACTTTCTACTTTGCACTCAAGGTCATCGCCGTTGTTTCATGCCGCATTCTACCTATACCTACCTATTTGAAGAATAAAAATACATACTTGGTTTTAATTTTTATATTACGCTAAACACGGATTTGGATTATTGTCATTCAGATAGGTAATCGGCGTGCTACTGTATATCTACTCAAACTGGAATTCAAGACCAAAAAATCTACGACAGATACCTACGTCAAACTGTCAAATCTGTTTAAGTCACTTATGTCATTTTCAAGTGACATTTTCAGGTTTCGCCAACCTTTTTGGCATTATTTTTCTTATTATGCAGACTAAACTGTCAAGTTTCCATACATTGTTAAAATTTTGTGGGTATATGGTATCTATATGTTATTAACACCTGAAGTGTTACAAGCTTAGCGCAATACTTACCATCTTTGAAAACGAAAATTACGGATGGTTAAGTATAGAACATTCAACTACCTATGGCATACTTAATTTTAGGTTAATTATGTCTGTATATTTTGAAACTAATTGTTCTTTCATTGAGTTGCAAAGTAGTTTTGTCTAAGTATAGTCCGCGGCATCTAACAATAGCGATGACCGTTAGTTTGTGCACTTGTAAAAAAGAAGACTTTCTACTAAAATTTTTGCACTCAAGGTCATCGCTATTGTTTCATGCCGCAGTCTACCTATACCTATACCTATTTTGAAGAATAAAAATACTTGGTTTTAATTTTTTATATTACGCTAAACACAGATTTGGATTATTGTCATTCAAATATTAGGTAATCGGTACTACTTACTGTAGTTTTTTTTTTCTGAAAGCCCTATTTTGTGGAAAGCCGCGTACCCTCAAAATTCGATCAACCCTGCATTTGTCGAATAAAGAGCGACAATAATCAAATCAAAACAGCGACGCGGCGCCACTTCGAGGTAGAGATGGGCTAATTTGAATGATTCATTCGAATGATATTTCGTTTGAAAATAATCATTCGAATAAGAAAATTATCAATCGAAAAAAACGTAGAACTTAACAGGAAAACGTTGGGCCTATGTCCAGCAGTTGACGTCCACCTATATCATAAAAAAAAACTTAGACGTGACAAAAATTTAGTGTTTCTACAATTTTTTTTTATACTAGAGGCGGCAAACGAGCAAGCGGTTCACCTGCTGGTAAGTAACACCGTTGCCTATCAAAATCTACGAGATCAGAGAGGTCGCTGATGCGTTGCCGGCCTTTTAAGAAGGAGTACGCTCGTTTCTTGAAGGTCCCTAAGTCATAGCCCTCAGAAAATACTGCTGCAGCTAAACTATTCCACAAGACTGAGGTTCGGTCTTATCGCTTAAAGCGATTTCTAACGCTAAGACAACCTTTGGCGAAGGACATTTGAGAAACAGAAATCAACTATAAGTTAAGGGGCTATACGAATGAAACTAGCGCCGCCAACCCATTTACACTGATTGTGGCGAAAATACGATATTTATTAAGAAAGCAAAACATTACAGACTTAGATAAAAGTAAATTGAATTTTCCAAGATGCAATAGGCAATAAATAAAACACGCGAGAAGTAACAATAATGTTAATTATTGCTAAAAACGGCCACTTTTAGCAATATTTGACATTATAGTTACTTGTCGCGTGTTAGAAATATTGTATTGCATCTTGAAAAATCCAATTTACTTACTTGGATCTAAGTCTGATGTTTTATTTTCTTAAAAATGATCGTATTTTCGCCACAATCAGTGTATAGGTTGGCGGCGCTAGTTTCATTCGTGTAGCCCCATAAACGCACCACAGATAATCCCCTTGTCTGTCAGCCGCAAAGAATCAATGTTATAAACCGAGTCCCCGTTTTAAATCGAAGTTCAATACGTCGTTAATATTCCCGACAAACGACACAATTTCTTTCGGCAAATTAATCCGGGGAAAGCCGCGGCGCGACGCTAGAGGGGGCCTACCTGCTGAGTGTGACTAAATAATAATATTTCACTACATCACATACATTGATCTGACTCTGAGATAGGTAGCTCAAGCACCTGTGTTACAGATATCAGAACCAACAGTGGGATCACAAATATATACATATAATACTTTTCTTTTGTAAATACATACTTATAATACATAGAAAACACCCAGACCAATACAAACAGACATGTTCATGCACACAAATGTTTGTACTGTGCGGGGATCGAACCCGCAACCCTTGGCCCAGACGTAGCATTCACTACCACTGAACCAACCGGGTCGTCAAATATATGTCTGTCTGTACTTATACGTTAGAGACTCCACGGATGTTTATCAACTATACTATTTTTTATGTGATGTGGCAGACGAGCCGACGTATCACCTGATGGTTAACGTTTTCCGGCGCACTTGGACACCTGCAACACCAGACTCAGTGGTGTCACAAGTGCGCTGCTTGATTGAAGTTGTGATTTTTGTGCAATAAAATAAGTAGGTAACATATCTATCTATTCACATCCAAATAAAAATAGAAATAGAAATATTCTTTATTCAATTTAAGTCCTTATAGAACATTTATGAATGTCAAATATTATGTAAGCTACCGCAAGCAAATCTTCAAGAAACGAGCCTATACCTTCCTAAAGGGCCGGCAACGCATCCGCACTCCTTCTGGTGTAGCTGATGTCCATGGGCGGCGGTGATCACTTCCCATCAGGTGACCCGCTTGCTCGTTTGCCTTCCTATACTATAAAAAAAAATTGCAAAAAATAATCCTTATGCCTTCCAATTGGTGTGACAAAGATAAAGCTATAGAGTGATTTTCTTTTATCCATCCTCTCGTTTGCCTTTTACGACTACCTATTTGATAAAAAGTGACGTGAGTTAAGTACAGTTTACAAAAGAACGCCTAAATAGCAGGACAGTTGATCATCAAAAATTAATTACCTATTAGTACAGTCAGGGCGAAGTAAAATCCGTTGGCATCCCGGGGGTACAGTCGCCTCTGGGGACCGGGGCTCCACCGTAGAGACGGTAAGAGTTAGTTGCATAAAAAAAAAAGTAAAGTATCAGCCTATATGTTGTCCCACTGCAGGGCAAAGGCCTGCATCATAGAAATCAAGTTATCGCTACTTATGATGGGATTTGGCTTAATCACCACGCTTGCCTAATGCGGATTGGTGATCACTAACCCGAGCTATGTTCGTCGAAATCGAACCCGGGACCCCGAGATCACGACCACTAGACCAACAGGGTGTTATTTGCATAATGCTATATTTTTTTGTGATAGGTGGCAGACGAGCAGACGGATCACCTGATGGTAAGCGATTGCCGCCGCCTATAAACAACTGCGACAGCAGTAGAGTTAGAAATGCGCTGCCAACCTTTAACCCTTTTCCCCCCAGTAGTGCCTATACACTCACTCACTCGACGAAACACAGCGCAGGCACTGAGGCCGTGGTACCACTCCGTTCGAGCCAGTCCGTCCTTGCCGAAGCGTGGCTCTCCCTCTGTTAAACTTGTATCTATCGCAATTGGTTTTTCCTGGTATAAAAATGAACGATCTTTGAATTTTAAGGCCGAATTTGAATAACAACTAGATCATGATTTTTTTCCAATCCGCCATGATTCCGGCTCTCTGTATTCATGGCGAGTGGCGCCCCGGGGCGGATCAAAAGGGAAATAATTTTTGACAGCTGTCAATCACATCGTGAGAACACCCCTCGAGTTTGCCAAATGGATACTGTAGCTTTAAAATAGATGGGGCTTTGTGGAAATAATTTTAAAGCGTGTGTCCATGGGCGGCAGTAATCGCTTACCATCAGGTGATCCGTCGGCTCGTTTGCCACCTATATCATAAAAAATACAACAGAAGAGACACGGACCACAATTATCAATTCAAATAAATTCAATAAATTCACTCGAAATGCGGTACATAAAAATGTGTGTTTACAAAAAAGTCTAAAAATATTGTCTTAGGTAAATATTGCACTTAAAAATTCATCGACGGGTTCGGGTGGGACTCGAACCCACAACCTTCCACAGTCCAGGTGACTGTACTACCAATTACCAATATACCAATTAAAATTAGTGGCCCGCCCTCACTTCGTTTCGAGACAGTAATTCCTCTATCTACCAATAGATTGCGCTGGACGTTGATTGTATCGCGCAAGTGTTTCGTGTTTTCGGTTTACCTATAAGCCCTGGCGTGAAATATGAGATTATCAGATTAACTTCCTTATAAATAGGTAGGTAGCCTATTACTTGCTCAGTACTATAGAAGATTAAAAATGCTACCCAAATATACAAGCGATAAGACCGCCTTATTGTACTGTCTATAGCTGTTGTTTCACTCATGTATTCTATTTCTGTGCAATAAAGAATACGAACGAGTATCTAGTAGTATCTACATACAGAGAACCAGAGTTACCGACATTTAACCCACCGAATTAGCAGCAAACTGAAGTGGCAGTGGGCTGGTCACATTAGCCGCAGAACTGACAACCGTTGGAGCCGTAAAGTCCTTGAGTGGAGACCGCGACTCGGTAAGCGTAGTGTTGGACGCTCTGCGACAAGATGGGATGACGACATTCGAAGGCTGGCTGGAGTGAGCTGGATGAGAGTGGCCGAAAAGCGGTGGCGTGCATTGGGGGAGACCTATGTCCAGCAGTGGACGAGCGTGGGTTGCTAATGAATGAATCTATACATACTACTTATTCCACGCGGACGAAGTCGCGGGTTATAGTGAGTAGGTACAACTTAGGTACAAATTATTCCTCATAGATTCAAAACGTCTATCTCCACAGGCCTTAGTGACATCGACTTCAAACTCGTCAAAAATCAATTTGCGATCAAAACAAACCTCAGAGTCTAAAAGATACAGCTAGTGATGTGACAACCAGTGTCCCAGTTTCAGTGTCCCGAGTTATGTCGGGCTGCTTTCTAGTGAAGCAGAGCGGAGTGAAATAAATGAATATACTTAAATCTTCTATACTATTTATAAAGAGATAACTTCTATGGACAACGACAAGGCTTATAGGTAAACCGAAAACACGAAACGCTTGCGCGATGTAATTGGACACAGCGCCATCTATCGGTTCATTTCTGAATTACTATCCCGAAGCGAAGTGAGGGCGGGCCACTAGTAATAAATAAGTCCTTTAATAGTCACGCAAAATCTCAATGCAATGACCTGACTCCTGAGTGTTACAGATATCAGATAACAGAGGATCACAAATATAGTACTAAAATACATATAACACCCAGTCACTGAACAAGCACAAGTGTTCATCACACTAATGTTTGTTCAGGGCAGGAATCGAACCTACGACCTTTGGCGTATGAGACAGGGTCACTAGCAAATGCCCCATTCGGCCGGTTCCACCAATAGAAGAAGCTTGCATGTTGAGACAATTTTTTTATGACTTTTCAGAAGGCGCATTTGGTGGTGACTCTACCTCATACGCTAAGGGTCGTGGGTTCGATCCCCACCCGGGTCAAACATTTGTGTGATGAATAGTTGTGTTTGTTCAGTGTCTGGGTGTAAGTATACAGGGTGTATCTGTGAACATTTACATCCTTTTAACCATTCTGAACAACATTTGTTCAACCACTTTTCGAAATTCGAATCGAGAAGTAATAGACATACATTTTCGCATTTATATGAATAGTGTGGACTACTTACTATGGATAAGTAAGTACCTATGCAAAAGCTCTTGAAACGCATATACTGCGGCCCGGGCCCTGATGTTCATATTGATATGTGGCCCTTGAAGAGTAAAGTGTGACGACCGCTGCTCTAGATGGTCCCGGAATTGGACTTCGCTCGATATGTCGGTAAGGCTACAGGTCAATGCATTAGATGTTGTGTGAATTTATTTATTTATTCGCTTGGCGTCACCTCACTACGCTGGAGGTGTAATGGCCCCCCGCGGAGAGGAAATGAAGACGCGGCGTGTTCCGCTCCTGCGCCCTCGCCGGTAACTCGTCGCGTACGGCCTCATCTCAGCGCGTAAACAGATCGTGGATACCAAATCAATTTTTATTTTAATAATGGCTGCTACTATGACTTATGGTGCCGAGACATGGACTCTCACTAAGGAGACTGTGCACAAAATAAGAGTAGCACAAAGGGCCATGGAGAGGAGTATGCTCGGCATCAGACTTCAAGATCGAGTCAGGAACTCTGAAATCCGACGCAGGACTAAAGTCCAGGACGTCGGATTGAGAGTAATAGAACTAAAGTGGAATTGGGCAGGACATTTAGCTAGGCGCGGTGATGGCAGGTGGAGCAAGATTATGACCGAATGGTGTCCAAGAAACGGCCGACGAAGTCCGGGTCGTCCGGTGGCGCGATGGGTCGACGACATCGCTAAAATCGGAGGGGCTACATGGATCCGAGCAGCTCAGGACCGGGCACAGTGGCGAAAGGGAAGGGAGGCCTATACTCAGCAGTGGGTACTACCGGGCTGATGATGAATGGCTGCTATCGTGCTACATCAAGCACATGTCGAGTGTTTTTTTTTTATAGAATAGGGGGCAGACGAACAGACGCATCACCTGATGTTAAGCGATTACCGTCGCCCATGAACCCCTGCAACTCCAGGGGCTTCACAGGTGCGCTGCCGGCCTTTCAGAGCGAGATATGCCCTTTTCTTGAAGGTTTGTAGGTCGTAGTGGTCCGGAAATACCGCAGGTGGCAGTTCGTTCCATATTTTTGTCGTACGCGGCAGAAAGTTCCTAGCAAAGCGCACAGTAGTGGACTGCTGCCGCGTAGAACGATGTCGAAACGAGGCGGCAGGAATCAAACCGAATTCCTCGGAGCACTCCCCATGGTATAAGCGATAGAGAATGCACAGAGACGCAACATCTCTCCGCAGCGCCAAGGGGTCACGTCGACTAGTGATAACCCGGCAATCGACGATTCGAGACGCTCTCCGCTGGATCCGGTCTAGAGGAAGAAGCTGGTACGCAGGTGCTCGTGCCCAAAGATGAGAGCAGTACTCCATATGCGGCCGGACTTGCGCCTTATATAGCTGAAGGCGATGAATATAATAATATAATATAATATAATAATTTAATATTTCACTACTACTTACATCACATACATTGATCTGACTCTGAGATAGGTAGCTCAAGCACCTGTGTTACAGATATCAGAACCAACAGTGGGATTACAAATATATACTTAAAATACTTTTCTTTTGTAAATACACACTTATAATACATAGAAAACCCAGACCAATACAAACAGACATGTTCATGCACACAAATGTTTGTACTGTGCGGGGATCGAACCCGCAACCCTTGGCCCAGGCGCAGCATTCACTACCACTGAACCAACTGGATCGTCAATCCAAGCTAACCAAGCCAAGCTATCGTGCTTATATCGAGCACATGTCGAGTGATTCAAGAGACACCTTATGTATACTTTTAATTGTAGAAGAGCCAAGCTTCGGCATGAATGGGCCGGATCGACCGGAGTAATACCAGTGCCTTACAACCGGCAGTAGCAGCAAGCAAGCAGCACCTGTGCTGTGTTTCGCCGAGAGAGTGTAGGGTACAACCCCAACGGGGGGGGAAAACGTTTAAAGATTGGCAGCTCACTTGTGACTCTACGGGTGTTGCGGGTGTATACGAGCGGTAATCGCTTACCATCAGGAGATCCGTCTGCTCGTCTACCACCATAAAAAAGGCGCTGCCACATGCCCGTCTTGAGGCCGTGGTTCTGTGAGGTCCCAAAACAGTTCCGCTTTCCACCACCGGCCAAAAGAGCCGTAACGCTGTCACAGGGAACTGAATGGAAGAAGACCGGTTTTCGACAGCTAATTGCATTTCCTTTTGAATCACTCCCCGCCTTTGTTGGACAAAGCTAGGGATGGCATTCACAAGATTACTTAAGTATTGATTTTATTTACCCTGTGATTCAACAGAAAATATGACATTGGAATTTTCCTATTACATACTATCCTAATTCTAATATTATAAATGCGAAAGTAACTCTGTCTGTCTGTCTATCTGTTACCGCCAAAACTACTGAACGGATTTAAATGAAATTTGATATACAGATGATCTAGACCCTGAGAAAGAACATAGGCTACTTTTTATTGCGAAAAGGTTAAAAGGCGGATAATAAGTTACTTTTCCACGCGGACGAAGTCGCGGGCGGCCGCTAGTACTATTTATAAAGAGATAACTTCTATAGACAACAACAAGGCTTATAGGTAAACCGAAAACACGAAACGCTTGCGCGATGTAATTGGACACAGCGCCATCTATTGGTTCATTTCTGAATTACGGTCCTGAAGCGAAGTGAGGGCGGGCCACTAGTTCACTGATAAAGTTGCTGGGCACATTGCGAGGAGAACAGACGGCTATTGGGGTGGAAAGGTCTTTGAGTGGAGGCCACGCGCAGGAGGCCGCAGCCGTGGCAGGCCTCCCACCAGGTGGACCGACGATCTGGTGAAGGTCGCGGGAGTCCCTTGGATGCGGGTGGCACAGGATAAAAGAGATAAAGATAACTTTATTTGCGTAAAACATGGTATGTAACAGCTGTAGTTGGTTTTTTAAATAATTGATCACATGTTTTGCAATATATCTATTGCATGCAAATATATGGCTGGAGGACCGATATGAGCGGAGAAATTTGGGGGAGGCCTATGTCCAGCAGTAGACGTCTATTTTCTGAATGAAGGATGAAACGGCGCATGCTCTCCCAATGTTAAAATTCATTGAGCCCGTGGTATCACTTCGGCCAAGCCATTCATGCCGATGCATAGCATTCCCATGGTTCACCAGATTGCGTAATTGCCATCCCTGCATACACGCAGCGCCCCGCGGCGTCGCTCCTCAATTAGCTAATGACGGGCGCGTCTCTGTACGGACAGACCGACAATTGCGTAACTCCGGACTAATATAAAATTTACAATGACAAGGCTG